>CACVKS010000483.1:0-19076 GCA_902749335.1 Acanthamoeba triangularis
TCACCTCCTTCAGCCCCTCGCCGTCTTCTGGGGGGCCTTCGTCCGCCCTCCCTCTGCCTCGGCTCCAGCTCCCGCCCGTCCAGCCATCGCCGCACCACCTCCAGCATCGCGACTGGAACAGCGACTACTGACCACCCGGTTTGTTGTCGCGAGCCCACGGCGACCAAAAAGAAAAAGAAAAAGAAAAAGAAAATAGCAACCCCCGTAGCACACCACCCAACCGAGCAAGCAAGATGGAAGGGTCCTCCACGTCAAGGGTGACTATCTGCGGGTTTGGGTCTCTCATGAGCCAGGCTTCGGCACAGTGCGTCATCCCCCCCCCCCCAAAACTAAATAGAAGCAAGGCGAGCGTTGAGCAACCACGCGTCGTGGCGGAGATAGGCGGACGTTCCCGAGCCTGCGCAACTTCAGGACGGGCAAGGTGGCGGGCTTTGCGAGGGTCTTTCGGCTGGTGTCGGTCTCATGCATCCTCCACGGCTACTCTAACCCCGCCCGCAAGGAATACGGTACCTTGCGCTGGTGGGCTGGTCATCACACAGCGTCTCAGCATCTGCTCGGCGCTTCAAACAGCGACCTGTGCGGCAGCGCGTCACGATGACTCTCACCTGCTGGTGACTCTCTTTGACGTCGATCCTGACGAGCTACCGGCCTTCTTCGAGCGCGAGCATCGCCTACGGTGTTTGCTGCCGTCCCTCTTTTGAGAGCACCTCGGGATCACTTACGCTCTGCTGTGGTCATAGGATCGTTGAGGTGAATTACGAAGAGTACTCGTCGTCCGAGTCAGCACCGCCATCGGCCAGGACGGTACCCGCGCGCGTGGCCTGTTACTCTATCTCGAGCTGCAGAGAGGCTGACCCTGGAGTCCCTACCCTTGTCACTCTCAGGGCCGCGCGTTGCTTTGTACCGAGTACTCCGATGAGGAGTACATAGCGGAGAAGTGCGGAGGCAGTCAAGAGGAATACCGACGACGGGTTGGACGGCTCTACACGGGCCGCCTGTGGCGGAACGACATCCTCCCAGCCCGGTACGTCATTGACGTTCGCCGACTAACGCCAAAGCTGCGACTCTCACCGGTGGTGCGCTGTGTTGGGTTGGCCAAGGTTCTATCTGTCGCTTTGTCTGCGCGCTGCGCGGTCGTTGGGCGAAGAGTTCGTGGACAACTTCCTGGAGGAATCGTTCTTGGGCGATGGCGAGACCTCCGTGCGCGACTATCTGGCCGCGGCAAACGTGCTCCACCCGCTCACCTTCGCCGTGGACGACGAAGAGATGGAACGCATCCGCCAATGCCAGACCAAGCGCACTCCGGAGGAGGCGCGGAGGGACAACTACGCGGTGCAGATGAGCGAAACGAGTGGCCCTCCGACCTGACGTCACATATGGCAACATCAACACCAAAGGTTGCTCACCAGGACCAACTGCTCCTGAGGAGGAAGAGGAAGAGGAAGAGGAACAGAAACTCTACATGGCTTCACCACCCACGATACTTCATCTGGTGTGCCTCATCGGTTTGCTTGTTAGCTCCGCCTCTTGTGCCCAATGTATGGATTAACCATTGTCATTTTTTGTCTTTCTCTCGGCACAGGTGGTGTGCGAGAGCGGGTGTTTGTGGAGCAGCGTCAGTAGTGCTGCGCTGTCTCCGACAGTTCACTTCGATAGTGAGGTTCGCGGATCGGGTGACCGCACCTTTAACGCTGTGAAAGAAACACACATCAATGCAATGGGACCAGTGTATGTGAAGGAGCCGTGCAACGCCTCAGCTAGGTTTGTGTGATGTACTGGCGTCAAGGATGAGGATCGACCCCGCGAGGGTGATGGAAGAATACTGGATCAGCTCGCGCTACAGGGACGGTGTGCAGCGTGACGCCAGCAGGATCGCCACTGGGACAACCATTACATGGATCAAGCAAAAACAACAAGTGTGTCAAGAACCACCTGTGGAAGGAGCAATTTGGCTGTGGCCTCGCAAAGCTGAGTGAGGGCAAATGTCGCTGAGAGACAGAAGCCAATTACCACCACTCAAATCGCTTTCTATTCACTGCGCTGGGAGGTGACATTAAAGGGTGATCCTGTAGGTAGGCCACATGGTTTTCATGTGGGGAGAGGGGTACTCCACAGGCTTGAGATGAAGAAAGTGGCCCAGCAGGGGTGGATCCTGGGCATCCATGGCTGCCTTGAGGATCAGTGTCAGTTCTTTGGGTGTGAGCTCGCCCCAGATGACTGTGTGTGTGGCGTGAACTGCCAAGATGCTAGTGATCCCCAAGAGAAGCATGATTGCCAGTAATGGGGTAAAGGGAAAGGTGAGGGGGTAAAGCGGATAGGGCAGACACAGGCAGAACACACCTTGCACCTGCAAGAAGAGTGATATTGGTGTTGATGCAGCAACCCTAAGAGTGGGGTAAGGTCATAGGATGTACCAGTGTGCAGGAGGCGCTGAATGCTGGATTAAGGATCAGTGTGAAGGTGAGGAAAGTTCAGATGTCATGGTGCCTCTTCACCTGGTTCAGGCATGAGCATAGCCCAGCCTGCGCATCAAGCAATGGCACACTGTCAGCCTCCTCATACCACTGTGCTGCCGGCCAACAGCAGTTGACCATGACAATCAGGAGGGGGACTGCAAAGAGGTACAACCCAATCACTGAGGCCCACAGTGCCAGGGTCGACCAAAGGACACACCGTCCACCTCCTTCCACCTCACAAGGGCTCTTGGGGCACATTAATGCAACAAGGGCCACCATGAGCATGGTGAGCCCAAACAAGACAAGGGACCAGATGAAGCCCAACCTCATGCACCAGGTGGCATCCTGCCAGGGAGCTGGCCCATGGTCAACATGGAGAAGAAGAAGGAAGAAGGGGGTGGCTTTATGCTTGGTACCTGTGGGTTCGCATGGTACAACAAGCAGTACCCCTGCCTCCTCATTGTGGTCTTGTTCCTGGCTTCTTTGCTCTTGGTGGTGAGGCGAATCCTCCACATGAGTGTGGAGTGCCTCTTTGGTAGAAGTAGAGTTCAGCTTCTGTGGGGACTTTGTCTTGCAGAAGTGGAAGTGAAGTTCACAATATCACAATATGGTGTTAGCATATTGATCAGAGTTATATGAAACAACATGTTAAGGGTGCAGTGGGGGCAGAAAATAGCCAAAAATCGAGGCCACCTTGGAACGGATCACAATTTGAAGAATGCAGCAATTTTGTTGCCATGGTTTAGCCACCAAATTCATGGACTTAGCGTTTTTTTGTTGTCCACAAGTTGCAACCCATCAAAATGGGCACATGTCCATGGATGTTTGATGGTTCAATTTCAGTGACAAGAACCCCAACAGAGAGAGAAATACAAATGCTCTCCAATGAACTTGGAATTAGTTGAAATCATGATGTACATCTCCCCCTCCATTTGCCACATTTTGGCATCTTGATTATATTTATTTTTACATCTTGATTATAATCAAGATGCCAAAATGTGGCAGAAAGTCCTTTGCAACTCAAAATTGAGTTGTGGCATCAACATTAACCACTGGTAGGTATGCCAGTGGGCAAGTTTGGTGCCAATGGGTGTGATCTCCACATCACAGCCAAATGACCCCATCATGCAATCCTTGGCCAGACATCCAGATCACCTTTATTTTTCCAAGTCATAAAAGCAAATGAGAAAATAAAGATGAAACACTTGGCTAATTTGTTTGTGTGCTTTTTTTGACTGGAAGAGTTTGCAGACTTAGGAGTGGCACATCAATTTTTCAAATTCTTTGACATTCTCCAAATCATGACCTGGTCCAAGGTGGAGATGGTCCTCAATTTTTGGCTATTTTCTGCCCCCACTGCACCCTTAATTATGACCAGCAAATGGCAGGGTGCTGGAGCTCTCATCACATCCCTATGGGAGACTTGGCCACACAGGGCATTGTATTGATCCTGAAGTTTTTCTGTGAGTGATTGCTCCAGGAGTGGATGACTGCAGGTCCAAGCACATGTCAAGACTGCTGAGAAGCACACAGAGCCACACAGTCATTGGTTCCAAGCCCACCCCACCCCCCACCTGACACATAGGTCACCCACCCAGTCTCTTCCAGAGGCATCAGTCTGAGTTGGCTCTACCAACTAAGCTAACCATCCTCAATTGGAACTTGGTGCTAATAACGCCAAGGTCGTGGGTTAGATACCCACACTGGCCATTCTTTTTGAGCTGAACTTCAACTGGTTTTTGGTACACAAGAACAAGTGCACGCAGCGAAAAAGATGTCGCCCCACCCAGATTTGAACTGGGGTCCCAGGTACCAGAAACCTATATGCTGCCAACTACACCATGAGGCGCTATTGTTGTTATGCCAGTGCCGGGACAGTAGGTGGGAAAAAGCATTCTTTTTCCCACCTTCCCACAGACGGAAAAAACCACTAAAAGCCAGCACATTGAGGTCACCTTTTTCCATGTCTGTTTGTCAAATGGTTGTATTACAAAAGGTGGAAGGTTCCACCTTCACATCTGCCCACCTCCTGTCCACCTTCTCTCCACCTCTGCCCACCTTTGCTTCTGCTTGCTGGTCCTTCCTGCTTGTGCTTGAGGTGGTTGTTGCACTGCTGGTTGTTTGTTGTGCTGGTCATGCTCCACGCCGCTGGTCATGTTCCGTGCTGCTGGTCATGCGCTGCTTGCTGGTGTGGCCCACCTGTTGCCCAGGTGCCACCTAACGTGATGGTTCAATATCAGGCCCACCTGTTGTGGCACAAGGTGGATGTGCTTGGTGACAGTCCATCTGTTCCACCTGAAGGGAAGGTAGAAACGTTGCTGGCTGAGCTGGAACTCAAGAAAGCCATTGCTGATGCCGCACAGATCGCCAAGCTCAAGCTCAACCCATGGCTTCATGATGTTATTGCAGGCAATTCTAAGCAGACGAGATATCCTTCTGATCATGACATGCTGCATCTTGGACTTGTTGAGGATGGTGTGTCTTGCATTGTCAATGATGAACTGTATCTACAATTAAATAAAGAGTTAGCAATGAGAAGTGAAAACACACTATCACTATCGTATGTTTGGATACTCTTTGGGAACATGCAAGGTGATCCCATCACCTGGTTGTAGGAAGTGGCTGTAGTAGTGGGCTGACTTGTGCGAGGTGATGTTGTTGGCTATCTGGATGCCCTCGCCCAGCTCATGGCTGATGGTGTTGTTGAGGTTCCACTTGCAGTCCCTCATGATGGTGGTTGGTTTGCCATGGACACTGAGTGTGTAGGGTTCCATCTGTGAACCCTCCACAGAGCTCACATGGGGCAGCCCAGCATTTGCTCAGTGACAAATTACTGCATCCTTTTGGTGCGTCTGAACAACAAAACAATAGGTTAGCAAAGAGTAAAAAACTTGCAAGAAAGCTGTACCTTCACAAGAATTGCAAGCTTGGTGTTGATCTGGTTGGTCCTATGTGTGGTCATCTTCACTGTGAGGTGCTGCTGCTCCCACAGGCATGTATCCTGCACCCATGGGGGACCAAGGAAGTGAATCAGCTCTGGCCAGTGTTGTGTGACCTTGAAGTTCAGAAATTTGAAGCTGAGTGGCTTATCTCTGCTTGTTGTTGTGTTGCTGGCCGCCGTCTCAGCTGTCCATGACCACTTCTTCGATTTTGTCTTTGTCAAGCTTGTCGCATGCAGCCACTTGGCAACGCTGCTGTAGAACTTGACCATGAGATGTTTCCATCTCTTGGTCAGCTTCTCGAGCTTGTTGAGGTTGTCGAAGCTGTCCTGCTGCAGGAGGTGGACAATATCAACATGGATTCACCAGCACTTGTGCTCCTGCGGATTGCTCAAACCAGGTGTTCACAAAAAGGGGACAGTGTCTCCTTTTCCTTAACACCACCTTCCCATGTACAGATTGGTGAGGTCTGTTGTCCCTACAACTGTACACAACTCAGAAATAACGCCAAAATGGCCTCAAAATGAAAGAGAAAACAGCAAGGAAAGCCTCTGTTTGGAGAGAAGGTTTTTTGGGTGAAATTTGGCACTTGTGGTTGGCTGCACACCAAAAAGGGTAAAAAACCCTAAAAATCAGCAAAAAATGCAATCCAACGTGTGTCAGATTCGTTCCCTGTACATGAACTGGCCAAAAGTGAGGTGCCAAAAAGAATAAGGAAGAAGTGTGAGAGGGTCACTGGTGGTATTTCTGATTTTGATAATCAAAACATTCTGGTAAGACAAATAGCTGGTGTGGTGTACACAAAGTCAACAATGAATGCCCAAGAAGTGGGAACATGTACACCAGTAATGACCAAAATGGTCACCTTTCATGATTATGGTGTACACAGTTCACTTTGCAAAAAGGTACACTGTCCCCTTTTCATGAACACCTGGTTCTCACCTGCTCCTTGAACAGGAGCTTGGCGACCTGCAGGAAGCTGTCCATTTCGCCTCCTGTCAGCCCTGCCACCACCACCTTTCCCTACATGTCTGTTGGTTGTGTGTGTGTGTGTGTGTGTGTTGGTTGTGTGTGTGCATGTCCATAGGTTGTGTGTGTGTTGTATGCAATGATGGTCATGAGTGTAAACATGTTGATGTAAAAAATGGGAAGGATGAGCCAGCAGTCCTTCTGCCTTCACCCTTGCGTGTTGGCCCTGTTCCACATGTAACTGAAGACATGCATGAAGTTAGTCTCTGTTGGTTTTTTGTGGGGGGTGGGTGGTGTGGTGTCATACCATTCACACTGCTTGAATCATTCACAGTTGCACAGGTGCTTTAGTCATGCACTCTGTTCAAAATGGAAGTGCTCCTTGCTCAAGTCCACCTTGAGCTTGTAGCAATCACAGATCACATCAGTTGGGGACACAAAGTCGAGCGTCCCCTGACCAACACAAGCCCAACACCGTGGAACTGGTGGGTACATCATCTGCATGCAAGTCAATCACTGGAAATGACAAAAACAACAAAAATAAATAATAAAGCATGAAGTGTACCTGACCAGCCTCACTCAGCACATGGACACTCTCAGCAATCATCCCAAAACAGAACAGTGGATTGCAAAGCATACATAGGAGGTCCTCCATCACACACTCAGTGGTGTCATTTTGCTGCATGTGCTCATAGAGTGCCTTGTTCTTCAGCTCCACTATTGCGCACTCTATGGCTCCCTGTCTTTGTGCTACATGCCTGTGACATGCCTATGTTTATGAAAGGAGGTCAGTAAGAATAAACATAATAACAACAGCAAACGCACTGGAGGCAGATCATGTTCGTTAAGCTCTTCCTCTGTTGCTGGACCCATCAGGTCCTCTGGAATGTGTGCATCATTGTCATCATTGGCCCTCTCAGTGTTGATGGCTGCCATGGCTGCGATTGCCTCATCATCCATTTGCTCATTGTCCTTGTCCTCATCCTCCAGCTTGTCTCCTTGCATGTCCTCAACATCATTTATTGTTTCCTTGCTCTCACCCTTGCTCTCACCCTCACTCTCGCCCTTGCTGTTGCTCTCACTTCTATCAACCTTCTCTTCCTCACTGTTGTTGAAAACTGTGTGCTCATTGTTGTTGTTGTTGCCTTCATCTCCCTTGTCATCAGCCTGGCACTTTCACTTGAGCAATCACTGTTCTGCAGCCAGCTTCTCATTTGCACCTGTTAATGAAAGTGTTTACATTAGCACAGGCAAAGAGCAAAAGCAGGCAAGCATATGCTTCTCTCTGGCCGCCCTGGCATGACATTGAGATTGTTCATGTTGCCAGCCTCAATGCATGAACCAAACCTCACAATCAGCGCACCACTTCTGCTTTCCCTGCGTCGCCATACCTATCCCCCCCTATACAAATGAAAGTTTATTCAAGATTGTGAGAGGGGAGCAAACCAAAGTGAAGGCCAAAGAAGAGTGTGTTTGTCATCTTGACATAGCACATTGGACAAAAGAGCTCCATATTGCCTGTGTTAACCAAATGACTAAAGAAAAACTGTAAGGTGAAGAAGAAGAGCAAATAAGTGGTCATGTACTGTCCTTGCTTGTAAAAGCTATATGCCTCATTGAAGTAGCTTATCATTCTCAAGCACCAGTAGATGGTGCACCTTGTGTAGATGATCTCACCACTTGGCTTGAACACAATGAGGCAGTCAATGCACTTGTTGAAGCGCCAGTGGATGAGCTCCTTGGGGCTGTCCCCAATGCTGAAGGCAATGGCCTTTGTGTTCAGCCCATCGCCATAGAGATGGAGCCTTCAGCATCACTGAGCATGTGTGTTGCACATGCTAGAATCAGCTCAGCCTCAAGGCCATGGGCCTCCTGCAGGTACAAATACACAATCAGCCGTTTCAAAATCAAACAAGGGGAGGAATATACCATTAAAAGGCTCACAGCCTCCGTGATGGTGATGTCCTCTCCCTCTGTCAGCTCTCCTTCTACTTGAGTCTCATGTTCTGTACCTGTGCTACATGCACACATTGAGAGAGAGGACAAAAATTCACAACAAAAACCAATAAGTACATACCATGAGGCAAGTGCCATCAATTCAGCACTTGCCTTGTACTTGTTGTGGGCAAGCTTCCTTTGCATCTCCACCTTTGTCTGCTTCTGCTTATACCTAAGCAGACAAAGGAGGGGGTGTAAAGGAAGAGTGGTTGAGGGGAAAGGTGATGTGAGGGGAGTACCTTCTGCAGTAGTACATTGAGAAGATCTGAAATAGAAGAATACAGTCCTTGTCTGGGTCAAAAGTGAAGTTGATCTGGTGTGCAAAGAGCTGGTGATAGATGTTGTTGATTGTGCTGTCCAGGTCGTTCATGTAGGTGTGGTCCTTGAAACCCTTGTGCACATTGTTGTAGGACCACATGCAAATCACAGCAACATAGTACCATTCCTCTCAATCACTGAAGAAGAGATGTTGATTGTTGATGTCAAGGATGTCCTGGTGGTCTACACAAAGATTTGGAGGGTACTCCTGCATCAGTGAAGAATGTTAGTAATTCATCACACAATCATGGGATTGATGACGCACCATCTTGAGGCCACGCCATTGCGCTACGTCCTTGCATATCTGCTTCCATTTGTTTTTACCTGTGTAGTGCCAAAGCTTGTTCTCACAATCAGCCCTTGAGGGCATTAGAAATCTGAAATGGAGGGAAATTGAAAGGTTGATTGACATACCACAATGGGCATGGCTTGCACTTCTTCTGTGATCATCACTTGCGCTCCTTAGGTTGATGATATTTGGCGATGCTGCCATATCTGAAATGGATAGGAAGGTTAGCCCATTGGGGACAGCAATGGGTGGGGAACATACTCCATTTCACCAGATTTCAGCTCAGCCACTGGAGAAAGAAAGCAAAGATTAGCAAATCAAAGGCCAATTTGCAAATGGAATACAAAATTGAAGGCCATTAAGCACATACTGGTTAATCATGGCCTTGTAGGTGAACAGCACATGAATCAAGGCACAGAAGGCCCCGCTCTGTTTTATTAAATCAAAGGGCAAAGCCTCCCCTACCTGTCTGAAGATCCCTACATGCACATGGTGCCAAGGGGTGGCATAAGAATGAAAACTTGGCCTGCCCAAGTTTTGTTTCCACAGTAATTCTGTCAACACTTTTCAACAAGCTAGGACACATACTTCAAAAGCCAATAGCATCTGCAGTGTTATCTCAAGTCAAATGAAGTTATTTGAAAAAGGCAGACTTCGTCTGGAGTTTTTCTGCAGGCTTTGCTGGCAGCATCTGCAGTGTTATCTTGAGTCAAATGAAGTTATTTGAAAAAGGCAGACTTTGTCTGGAGTTTTTCCACAGGCTTTGCCAGCAGCGTTCTGTGGTCCACGTTAACTGAGGTTTTTACTTGCATACATCCTGGAAATATCCAGGTATGGCGCCCAGAAAAGGCTGCAGCAAAGCCAACAGGATCAGGCAACACAAGGGCTCCCGCAAAGCAATCAACGTTCAACACAAAGAATGGAGGTACATTGGCAATGTTCATTTCTGAAGTGATCATGTAGAAATCTGTTCTACACAATTTCTGATTTTTGCTCATCTATGCGCCATAGTGAATGCAAACATCAGGGCAGCAAAGGGACCTTCCTCCACCATCACCAACAAAGG
Source organism: Acanthamoeba triangularis (assembly GCA_902749335.1). NCBI lineage: Eukaryota > Discosea > Longamoebia > Acanthamoebidae > Acanthamoeba > Acanthamoeba triangularis. The sequence goes on from CACVKS010000483.1 coordinate 10,036, forward strand.
TTCACATCACTCACATTTTCAATTTATTAGCATTATCATAAAAGAATTTATAAATTCTACACCACAGAGATTCTTTCTTTTTTGCAGGGCCTGGCTGTGGGCTTGGAGAAGCTGTGGAAGGCTCAATAGAAGACCACACAGCTACTGGAGAGCCTTGCTGCCAAGGTGGACACACACTCAAGTCTGGAGCAGGACTACATTGCCAACCTTGTGCAAGAGGAGGTTGCCTGCATCTACTTCAACATCACAAAGGTCAAGCAAGGCAAGGGAAACAAGCTCCAACTTGCGTTGATCAAGAGAATCATGGAGAAGGAGAAAGTGCAGCTCCCCGCAAGCATCAAGGACCAGATCAAGAAGAGCTTTGTGCCTGTGGTACAGTATTGCATTGGCCTTGTGATTGTTTTCCTACTCACGTTTGCGTTTTCTCTTCAGGTGCACAAGCAACAGAAGAGGGTCACCAATTCATTGAGGTTGTTGCTTGGATGTACATTTGAGCAGTTGAAGCCAAAGAAGACACTGCTTGAGTTCAAGGAGAGCATTGCAGGTACATGACCTTCTTCTCTTTCTCTGTTACAAATTCACTAATGATTGTGCAGGTGATAAACTCTTGAGGGATTGCCTCATCCAAATGGCCTTCAAGATGTCCAGCAAGTGGACAATTGAGGACCCCTCACATCCCAAAACCGAACCTGGCCATTCTAAGTGATTGGTTGGGTGGTGGCGAGACATGAACCTGATCAAAGTGTGCTCTGCAAAGCCTGGGACCAAAGCCGTGAGTCTTTTCAAGTATGTTGACTTGCCTCATGCCTATAAGGTACATTACCACATCACATGAACACACAGCATGTTCTCACCTTTTCTTGAACAGGCTGTGAAGAAACAAAACAGATATGAGGTTGAGCAGGAAGCCGACAAGCAAGACAACAAACAAGACAACAAGCAAGACAATGAACAAGACAACAACAAGTGGTACAGCAGGCAAGACAACGAGTGAGACAACAAGTGGTACAACAAGCAGTACAGCAGGCAAGACGACAAGCAGTACAGCAGGCAAGACAATAAGCAGTACAGCAGGTGAGACAACAAGCAGTACAGCAGGCAAGACAACAAAGAGCGTAACCAAACTACAAGTTTATTTGACAGTATCAAGGTACTGTCTCACTATCATTTCTATCCATGTATTTATTAACATTTGAAATAGTTGACCAACAGGATTGGCAATGATGGCAACAATGACGGTGAAGAAGTTAGCCAACCAGACACTCACCCAGAGGATGAGGAAGCATTTGTCTTGCCCCCTGCAAGAGTTGGCAAGTCAAGCTCTCTGGTACGTCTACATGCTTTCTTTTGCATTGAACACTTTCATCTCTTTACATGAAACATAGTCCACTCTACAGGTTCTTTTGCAGAAGTTGAACAGAGTCAAGTGTGTCAGGCCTGGTTTGTATGATGTGGTTGCCAAGAAGACAGCCACCAAGTTGGGTCCAAGCCTCTCCTTCAAGGAGTCTGAGGACAAGGATGACCAATTGTCACTTTGCAGTCAACTGCATGTGATGCTCACATCTCCAGAATCCTTGCCGCTCCTGTGTAAGTGCAAGCGTGGTGTGGTCAGCAACATTGAGATGCAATGTGAGCTCCCATCTGATGCTGGGCACAACAGTAAAAAACCCCAAATCAGCACGCCAACTCCTTCATCAACACAGCAGCTGACTGGCATGATGCAAGTGACGCAGCAGCCGACTGCCGCGACACAAGTGACACAGCAACCGACCGGCATGACGCAAGTGACGCAGCAACAGACTGGCACAACGCAAGTGACACAGCAACTGACCGGCGCAACGCAAGTGACACAGCAACCGACTGGCACAGAGCAGGATGAGCCAACCAAGGCCGAAATAGATTTGGTCTGCAAAATGTCTGTACCTAGAAAAAGCAACTGAAAGTGTGTACTGACTGAACATGCATGCAACATCACCAAGCAAGTGGCTGCTTGAGTTGTTGATGGTATGCTTCCTTTCTTTCATGTTTTGTTTGTTTCACAGCTCACATGTTCTAGTGCTACTTCAGGAGGTCAAGAGTGGCTAGCATCAATCACTGTGCAGTGCTTCCTCTGACTGGTGTTGTGTGCTATGTGGCAGCCCTGAAGCAGGTCAGCAGGAACAAGCTCAAGCAGTGGATTAGTGATCTGCCTGATTGGGCTTCCCCTCCGAAACCAGCTCTGAAGATGGTCATCATGGCTGCAACAGGCGTGACCAACATCGAGTGGGACCCCATGGAAGAGAACGGCTTGATCACCCTCGACTTTGAATATGTCCAACCATGGATGACTTGCAAGAATGTCAAGATCTACATCAGCTACAAGCAGCGCAGTACACTTCCCACCACGACATGACACAGTGCGACACCACCAACGACACAACATGACACATGCAAAGCATTCACTTTGGGACTCACTCCTCTCCACGATGCAGAGTGAAAAAAGAAAAACCGATGTCTGCATAGCATGACAGCACTCGAGCGCTATGCGCCTCACCACGCAGTTCCGTGCTCCACGAGACTTTGTGTTTATTTGAATACAACCAATTTACACATTGATACGACCACATCTTTTCCACCTCCACGATGTCTAAATGGTGGTCACGTCCACCTTGCCCAGTGGAGCCGCGTTGCGTCCACCTCGAGGTACGCTCAAGGCGGACTTGAAGATGGAACGTTCCGTCTTCCGTACGCCAAGGTGCACCAGAGGCGGACTTGAAGACGGAACGTTCCACCTCCCGTACGCCAAGGCGAGCTGGTCCGCCTCTGGGCCACCTTTTGAGGCGGGAAAAGGTGAAATGGTGCGCCTTGGTGGACAAAATCGCCGTTTGCCCATCTACCGTCCCGGCAGTGGCTGGTGAAGCAACCCTAGCCCTTAGCCCTTCTATCACACGATTTTATCTTCACTCATCAAACATTGGCTTCTTGGTTTGCGGTGGCAGGAGGTGGTCCTCCGCCACGTTTGAGCCAAACTTGTGCCACATCAACCAAAACAGGAGCTCACCAAAAGAGTCCCTTCCATTTACAAAGTTGGTCTTACACTAGTGTACGCAGATAGGCTGTGCGCGCGTGCTGCCGTCTCCATCGCAGTAGGCTGATGCTGTCTTCTTCACTATCCTCGCCCAGTGTGCTCTTGGCCCACTGCTGTTGCCCTCCGGCGTCCTCCGGGTCCGCACGGACGCCGTCGGTCAGTCGCTCCCTCACCCACAGCACGTCATCGCCGCCAGCAGTCGTTCGTCGTTGTGTGGCGGTCGTTCCGATCTCGCCCACGTTCCACCCCAGGTCGCCCACCCTCATCGACAAGCCCAGGCCCAGCAGGGCCATCACCAGCACTGCAGTGCCGGCCAGTCGCAGCTTCTGCCATGGTGTCCTCTCAACTGAGGGGTTCACTGTTTCGCTAACGCCGAGCCCTGCTTCTTCATCGTCCGCTGGCGGCAGCACCACCACCGAGCTCCACTTGCCTCCATGTTCCCCGCTGCGTGAGTCGGGCTTCTGCCCCGAGAGCAGGTCGTGCTTGAATTGCAGCAGCGCTGTGAGTCGGCTCTTTCCGCTTTGGCCCGGCATCGCTCGTTCGTTTGTCAGCTGATTGCCCACCCTCGCTGTACCTACTAACCACGGTGCCGACGTAGGCAAGAAGTTCGTGTGCTCTCCACGTCGCCGCAGAACGAATCAGACTGAAAATCGGCGCTCCACGTCGCCGCCACTTGGAAATTTGTGCCCTGACGTGGCGATTGTCGACAAGAATGTTTGGAATGCGTGTTTTGGCTGAGGCGGATCATGGTACACTCCCGTCCTACTTTCGCTTCGTAGGCCCCACAACGTCCTTGGCCACCTCTCGTGCGGCGGCCCGATAGGAACGGGCCTCCTTGAACGAGTGGCACTTGTCCTTGAACAGCATCAGCGAACGGTTCTTCACGATCTGCTCCACCGTAAGCTCGGCTGCATTCAAACGAACAGCAGCCCAGACACACAACCGCAGAGATCGCGGCTTGCAGACGTAAGCAGCAGTGATTGTGGTAGGATCCGCGTAGTGAAGGTGCGTACACTTGATGTTGCTGAGCTTGTCCTGTTCGCGCAGGAGGTCAAGTTCGAGGTCGGTGTCGTCGGAGTTGGCCTTGACCTCGGCACGCAGCGCTGCCACGCTGCTCGTCGCGGCCTCAACGCACCGGTGAATGGACCGATCCCTCAGTTCATACCCTGCACAGTGCAAGAAGGCCGTCAGTGCAAAATGCCGGTGTAGCGAGCTGGTTTGTGCCTGCAAATGCGAGGAAGCAAAGCAGCTCATCTTCCTGAATGTGAGGGTGAAGTGGAGAGGAGGGGAAGAGAGTACCTGCAGTGAGCTTCTTCCAAATGTTGCCGCATTCTGCCTGAGAATTGACGTCGATCTTGTTGAGCTCAATGGAGATGAGGTCGTCCGACTTGCGCAGCGCCGTCAGCCTGGCCTCGAAGAAGTTGAAGTCTTCGCACGGGATAAGATCTTCCTCCTTCAGTTCCATCCTCTGCTGGCCAAGATAAATAATCTACTTATTTCTTTTCGTATTTATTCATAAATAGTTTTAAATCCACAAAATGCACCGAAGGACGTGGAGCGCAGTGCCAACCCAACAGCTGTGCCGGGTCGGTGGATTGGTGGCTGGTCCTGCCACCGGCGGTGGGCGAGTGAATGCGCTCCGATTCCGGACCATCTCCACCGCAGCACGCGGCCCGCGAACGATTTCCTCGCAATCACCCGCTACACGTAGTGTAGGCTTTGCCGGTCTGCTACGACGGCCCCAGCTGGCCGCCAGACACCTGGGTGGCATTCGGTCCTTCCACGATGAGAACGTACGCCTGGCAAGCCGCGTTCATTATCAAATGCATCTTGAGCTGAGCAATGTTGTGCATGTGATAAATAGGAGGCCGTCAAGCCGGCTGAGGTGGTGAAAGAGGAAAGGGAACTTGTAAAGAGGGTCCAAGCGCTGTGGGAGGACGACAAGACCGAGGAAGCCATCGCCGGCATGCACGAGCTAGTCGCGACCGACCCAACCGACTACGACCTCATAGGTCCGCACACGACACGCCCACACCGCCCACACCGCACACTACACCGCCCACACCGCACACTACACCGCCCACACCGCACACTACACCGCAAGTACTAAGCTCCAATGTGGATGGATCAACAGAGAAACTAGGGGACATGTATCTGGCGGTGGGCAATTACGAGGCTAGCGAGAAGCAGTACGCGGCCGCCATCGCCATCCTCCAACAGCACCCCACGCACGGCCTGCAGGTGCGCGACTGTACCCAGTCACTGCATTGCGTGAAACTTGGCCAGACATTGATCGTCACCACCTGCTCACACAGCGATGGACCGAGAGAATGTCGTATCTGCTGGTCAAGCTCGGCGAGTCCAAGGAGCGATCGCAGAGAGTCGACAACCGGCTCGACGCCGCGGAGGCCTTCTACAAGAAGGCGATCGAGGTCAACCCCAAGTGCCTGGAGGCCTACCACCGGCTGGCGTATCTCAACATGAGCGAAGGCTACCTGCAGACGGCGGACGAGTTGTTCGACGAGGGCCTGAAACACGCCACCGGGCACGGTCTCATCGTTGCCGAACTCTGGTATGGCAAGGTACGCGTCAACATAGACTCGATCTCCAGCCTCAACTCAGCGGTACCTGAACTAAGTCTTATGTGCGGTTGCTGCCAGGCCGAGAATCGAATGCAAAACAAGGAGTGGCGCGCGGCGAGCAAGCTCCTTGAAAAGGCCTGTGCGGCCGACTCCACCTACGCCCCCGCGTTCTTCAAGCTCGGGCTGTGCCTTCAGAAAGAGAGTGCGTTCACCGCTACCCCGATCCGATGTCTCCGATCACCGCGTGAGGCCTGACATAGAACTCTCCTATGGCTTCAGAGGACTGGCTGAGCGCAATTCAGGCCTTTGACAAGTATTTCGATCTGTTCCCCACGTACTACGGTGCACATGGCGTCGATGCCGTTGAGCGTGCGTGCTCCTCTCCTGGCCCTTGCCGCTCGTGCACGCGCGCGGTGAAGCTCATGGCCACCGGTTTACTTTCACAGAGAGGCTGGACAGCGCGGGGCTTCTGTCCGATGTACTGCTGCGGCGAGGCATCTGCTACATTCACTACGGCGACACGCCCAGTGCCATCGCCGACCTCGACGCCGTGCTCGATTTCGAACACCCCAAGTTCTTGGCCCACGTACGCCTCTATCATTTTATTTGTTTGTGTTTAAATATTATTATTTATTTTATGCCACGCTGCTTCTTCAGGCCTATCACTTCAGAGGGAAGGCCCACTTCAACGAGTCGGACTTTTGGCAGGCCATCGACGACCAAACCGAGGCGATCAAGCACGATCCGGAGCTGTTTAATGCCTACCTCGACCGGTACACGCCCACGTTCAGCCTGTTGGTGTTTACTGTTTCAACGCTCATACGATTCGCAACAGATCGACGTGCTACGACCTGGTGGGCATGACCAAGGAAGCTGCCGAAGACAAACAAAAGTACGCCCGCCTGGGCTTGGCGTGCCTTCAGTCGGGGCGTGGACAGGACTAACCACGACACTTCGCGTGCTACCAGGTATGAGCTCTTGAAGCGGGCTAAGTCCTGGGATAATCGACAGGCCTTGATCGAGGGCCACTTTGGAGGCAGACGCCGCCAGGGAGAGTTACTCGATGAGTGAGGCAGTGAGTGTGTACCACCCCGCGGGGTGGTGCGTGTGCGTTCGTGTGTGAGATGCATTAACAGATTGAAAGCACACGACACGGCACGACACGACACGACACACATATAGATCAGTCAACTGAAATGATGGCCATGGAACCGTTGGCTGACCACGTACGTGGTAGGCGAAGAACTTGCCCGGGCAGCGGTACTTGCCGGCCCCGAAGGCGATGAAGTTGAGCCGGTCCCTCCCCTCCTTGTCGATGTCCTGTGTTGCTTCCGCACGTCAATGTTGGACCCACGGCGCTGGGATGAGGAGGGGGTAGCGTACGTTCCACCGATCGGGCTTGAACGCATCGGGATCGGCGTAGAGCCGCTCGTCCCGCTGCGACCACAGTGGGCTCAGGCACAGGAAGTGGCCAGCCGGTACCTGTGATGTATGCGTGTGCCGTGTGTGCCGTGTGTGCCGTGTGCGGTGGTTGAGTATACTCAAAAGAGAGGGCAGGGCAGGGCATACGGTGTAGTTGCCGATGGGGAGCGGCTGTTGGGTGGCGCGGACTATGATGGGCGCAGACTTGAGGCGCAGAGTCTCGGTGACGGCGTTACCGACCCGCTGGAGCGACGCGAAGTCGTCATAGGTCAGCACGCCCGACTTGGCCCTCATCTTGGCTGCGCAAGGAGACCGATCGGGGTTAAATACATTGGTGGGGGGCTGGCGGGTGCTGCGTCAGAGAAGTGGGCGATACCATCGATCTCCTTGCGAACGTGCGCTAGCTCGGCGGGGTGCGAGAGCAGGTAGGTGATGGTCCAGAAGATGGCTGGGATGGTGTTGGCCTACCGCCGCCGCGTGTGTCATTAAGCAAAGCTTCAGGTAATAGATCGTGTCCATGTGTCTGCGTGCGTGGGTTACCTCGGCGGCCCAGAGAATGGCAAGAAGCCACGAGTTGGATCCCTGGCCCTCGCCCACCGAGTCCAGAATCTAGTTGGTCGGACATTAAAAAAAAGGATTCTGAGTGGCGTGAGTGAGTGAATCAGCGCGTGAGCTGAATCGCGCACCTCACGCCCGAGAAGGAACGACTTGCTCGTCCCGGCCTTGCGTTCCTTCTGTTCCTCGCGCTTGTAGAAGGACGACGTCGCTACAACGCAATGTGGTGGTTGTCGCAGGTGTGAGTAGTGTTCGATTATGGAGGAGAGTGAGAGTGGTGGCGAGGGGCGACATACTCGCGAGGAAGTCGAGGAGGCGCTTCTTGCTGCGGCGGAAGCGGCTCAGGAACAGATGCGGAATAGAGGACGACGCCAGCTCAAAGTCTTCATCGAAATGCTCAAAGTCTGTGAGCAGGCTCTTGTCCTGTGCGCACGTGAGTACGTGTGCGTTGGTGTGGTCACGTCAGCTCAACGCCCATGACGGATATATATGTGTCGGACGCACACTTACCTTGGGGTCGTCAAGGAGGCCGTTCTCCTTGCTGATGCCGAAGAGGAGGTCTGCCGACGACCAGAAGATGGCCTGCTTGATCATCTCGTACAAGTTGCCCGTTCCCCTACAACCCATCTGGTATGAGCTCAACGTGCACAACACACAGCACACACAGCACACACAGCACACACACAAAACACACAGCACACACAACACAGCTGTCGTACTTATCGTCCCAGTCCTCAATGAACACGTGCACGAATTTGTTGCAGAGCCCGGTCGTGTAGTGCGTGGAGAGGTGCTTGGGCAGGAGCTTCGCGCGGACGCACTCCAGGGCGGCGTTGTGGTGGGCGAAGTAGGACGCCTTGGCCACCCCGAAGCCGCGCGACAGGAAGGGCTGCGTCGCGTTCTGGAAATCGATCCTGCATGCCCAGCACCGCGCACGCACACATGAAAGGAGGTTTGCTTCGTGTGTGCGTGTGCGTGTGCGGTGCGACAACAAGTGCGGGGGCCTACACGTCTTCGGAGGTGTTGAAGTAGGTCGGGAACATGGCAGGGTCCGTGAGGAATGTCATGTAGCGCCCAGCTACATGCAGCGTCCACACCGAACCATACTAGACAAGCAAATAGCGCCGCTGTGAGTGTCAAAAAATGTAAAGTAATAATATTATTTTCTATGATTGTGTTATTTATCAATACAATAATAAATAATAAATTGGCCGAGGAGAACCTTGTCTTGGCAGTGGCGGAGGAAGAGGGCGGGCTTGGCCCGACCGAAGGTGATGGCGGCACCGACCCACGGCAGCCAGCCGGTGATGAGGGGCGGCTCCCCGCGGGCGATGGCCCGGCGGACGCGCCACCACTGGCCCGCGGCAAGAGCCGCCGAGAGAGCCATCAGTCCGAACCCCAGCACCACGATGCTC
>CACVKS010000484.1:0-16814 GCA_902749335.1 Acanthamoeba triangularis
CTGCCGCTCAGCCCGCCAAGCCGGCCGTCGAGGGTAAGAAGGACGACCCCACCAGCTGGAGGACCGACCTTGTCGACTCAGCCAGGCAGCTCGCCAAGAGGATCCCCAACAACATCCAGTGTGTCCGAGTACGTTGTCCTCTTCGATGTCTTCATCTTCATCATCAATTCAGGCTATCATTGTGCGCTAACCTGATTGGGTTGTATGTGTGTGGTCACGTGAAGGTGGAGCCCACCTTTTTGTACACGGCGCCCGAGGTGAAGGCCAGCGGCAAGCAGCAGCCTTACTTCTTCAAGGACGAGGGCTGCGATCACTGCTACGCCCTCTGGGAGGACGGCAAGGGCGACATCTACTTCCTCATCACCACCGGTGGCAGCGCCTAAACCAACCTCTTCTCTCAGCCCATACACAATGAAGAGCGCCCATTCACTGGCCGACGTGTCAACCCCCGCTCGCCTCACCGTGTGTGTGTGTGCCGTGTGCCTTGGGTAGGATAAGCATGTTATTTACATGTGTCCGGAGACTTGAGTCTCGTGCTCTTTGATCCCCACTACGTTCTCTCTCTCTCTCTCGCTCTTCTTTGTCTTTCTGGCCCTTCAAAATAGGGAGCAGCCGCTTCTGCCCTTCTTCTTGTTCTTGACCGAGCCCGCCTCGCCTATCTTCCTGACGTACCTGATCTGCCTCACCTGTACATACGTGAATTGGTTAGGCCTTTGGCTCGAGTGACGTGTCGTGTGTCGTGTCGTGCGCAGGGTCTCGTACGAGTTGGAAAAAGCTCTCTTCGACGTTGATCCTCGACCTGGCCGACGCCTCGATGAAGGGACAGTCGTAGGACTTGGCCAGGTTTTGGCCCTCGTGCGTCGGTACCTGCCTCTCGCTCTCCAAATCGCACTTGTTGGCTGTGTGTCGAGTCGTAGCGTGGTGTGGGCGTTTGGGTGTTGTGTGAATTATGCTCTGATAACTGACAGCACCGGGGCTCTAGAGCTGTACCGACAAGGATCATGGGCACGTTGTCTTCGTCCTTCACTCGGATGATGTGCTCCCTGAAGGTGGAGATCTCCTCGAACGTGGAGCGGTTCGTGATGGAGTACACGCACAGGAAGCCCTGACCCGTTCGCATGTACTATTCACCGTACGAGCACCACAAGTGGAAGTCAGCACTCCTTTTGCCGACAACAAGCCGCACCCTCTTCAGTGAAGATGGTGGTTTTCATACCTGATCTCGCATCGCAGAGAACTCCTCCTGGCCCGCGGTGTCGAGGATGTCGAGGAGTGTGGTCTCGCCATCGATAGTCACTTGCTTACGGTATGAATCCTCTGTTGTTGGTATGGCAAGGGATGATTACCATCAGAGCTGGGAGAAGAAGTAGAAGAAGTAGAAGATGGGGAGGTACCAATGGTAGGATCATATTCGTCGATGAAGTGGTTCTGTATGAGCTGAATCGTCAATGCGCTGTAGACAGACAAAGAGATCACATCATCGATTTTATCAGACAAGAGTGCCTCTCTCCATGGAAGGGTTAGGTTAGACGGTGAACCTCTTGCCCACGCCTCCTCCGCCCACAACAACCAACTTGTACTCCGTCATCTTCTAAATCGAATGGTGCGACGGAGCCGTTATAACGATCCAAGAAGCCTTCCTTTGGCAGAACCAGAGTGAGCTTTGTTTGTTGCCAACAATGCGAGCTATGTCGGGCAAAAGCCACGCGACTCCAGTGGCGGGTATCTTTACCACAAACCAAAAAAGGTGCGTCTAAAAATGGAAGTCCACGTCATTGGACCAGCGAGACAGGCACCTTAAGTTCTGTTTTTCCCGCCATTTCTGGCAAGGCAAGGGAAATGCAAAGGGTTTGCGCGCCACTCGACGCCGAGCGGCCACCGACCAATCGTGGGCTGATTGAGGGGAGCATACAGGGACTTGTTGTGGTCTGCAGGAACCACCAGCTATAAGAACCAAACCACCATGCGAAGACTGGCGAGACCTTCGTCTTCCTCCTCAACTACTTCTTCTACCGCATCCACACTTCGGTTGGCACTACGACCGGCAGCGGCCTACACCACTACCACCAGCAAACCCCTCGACTTTGGCAAAGACCCCAGCAAGTCGCGTCCCATGTCGTCCTCCTACCAAGACGTCCTCTCGTCCCACCCGCCCAAGAAGCTGCACGTCCGCTGGCCTGACCTGCCTGGTTGGCCCCCAAACCATTCCTCCTCCACACCATATAATATCTTTATACTCACTCGTGTGAGCAGACATGATGAAGGAGGGCCAGGAGCTGCGCCCCGACCAATCCGCGAGCATGCCCACCGTGTGCTGGGACGGCGACGAGAACGACTTCCACACCCTCGGTACCCCCTTGCCTCACATATATAGGCTTTCAAGTAGCGCATGACTGACTGACTTGGGCGCACAGCCATGGTGGACCCCGATGCGCCGTCGAGGGATGACCCCAAGTTCGGGGAGTGGTGCGTTTCCAGCGCCAACACCACCACCACCACCGCCAGCAGTAGAACAACAGTTGAATTGATAGGGGTGGCTGTGTCGTGCGGTGGGCAGGCGTCACTGGCTGGTGACGAACATTCCGGGCAGCCAGGTGAACAAGGGCACCGTGCTGGCGCCCTACATGGGTCCCGGACCTCCGCCCGGCACCGGCCACCACCGCTACGTCTTCGTCGTCTTCAAGCAGAAGGACCAGATCCCGCACGAGACCATGCACAAGTGCGCCTTTTCTTCCTCCTTTTGGTGGTTGGTTGGTTGGGCGACTGACGGACCAGCACCACGACAACTGCTGCAGCGAGGGCAAGGGCAGGGCCAACTTCAAGATCGAGCAGTGGGCGCACCGGCATGGCATGACCGAGCCCCTGGCCGCTTCCTACTTTATCGCCAAGCACCACTAGCACCGCACACACTCACACGCACCGCACACACGCACACGTATCGCACACACACACCACACACACACACACACACACGACACATCGCACACGCGCACCGCCAAGCAAATCGTGGCAGAAACAATAGCAAAGAGTGCTTTACACCTCTTGTTTGTTTGTTTGAGGGAAAGAGGGTCAAGTGGGCACCCACCACTCCTTGATGAACTCGGCCTTGTGGAGTAGGAGGAGCAGGAGCAAAAGGGCCACCGCGAGCGCCGTCCACAAACCCGGCACGCACACCGCCGCGATCGCATCGGCTCGCCTTCGCATCTTCCTCTTTCCCCTGACGGCCTTGGATGTCCTCCTCCGCTCGGCCACCGCCACAGGTGTCCCCGCCAAGTCGCCGTCGTCGTCCACTTCTTGCATCGTCTCACGGTCGCCGGCGCCGGCGTCGGCGTCGTTGAGGCCGGGGTGGGGCATGTGAAGCTGGCGCGAGATGGACCGCATCTTGTCGACGTCGCTCTGTAGCCTGGTGAGGAGGTCCTCCTCGAGATCGGCCCTCGGCGATGCGACGACGAAGCGATCGCCTCCGCGCTCGAGACGGCCACGGAGCTGGTCGTTTTCGGCCTCCATGTCGGCCAGGCGGCGCCCGAGCTCTTCGTTGGCGGCGTCCTGCTGCGCCCGCTCGTACTCGAGCAGGTCGAGCTCCAGCCGCAGGAGCCGGGCCTTCTCCTCCACTTCTCTCGCTTTCGCTCTCGCCTCCCCGTTCTCGCCCGGCTCTAACGCTTCGTTTTCGCTCTTTTGGCTCCGAAGAAGCTCGAGCTCGCGTGCCATTTCGTCCATGCGCCCCTCGGCCGCGCGCCTGTCCTGTTCGGCCTTGGCCACCGCCCGACGCAGCTCCTCCACCACCTCGCGCCCCTCTTCTTCTCGCTCCGTCGCCCGCTGCTCGTCCGCCCGTTCGGGCCCGCTGTCGCCCACGCGTTCGCGCTGGGCCTGCTGGTATTGCTCGAACTCCTCACGCAGGTGCGCCAGATTCTGCTCGCTCTCGTCGAGCTCGCCCTGCTGGCCCCGGACGTCGCGCTTCATCTGCTCGATCTCGCCCACCAGCTCCTCCTTCTCCGCCTTACGCCGCTCCTTCTTCCGCTCGTGGGCCTCCAGCGTCTCGCCGAGCAGTCGCCGCGCCTCGTTCAGCTCCTGCTTGACCTTCTCCAGCTCGCCGCTGTCGCGCTCGGCTCTGACCGCGGTCTCGTGCATGACGCGCTGCAGCTCCGCCTCGAGCTGCGTCAACTTGCGCTCCTCCTCCTCCTTCGGCTCCGGTTGCAGACGCAGCGTCAGCTCCGCCTTCTCTCTTTCGCTGTGCTCTTCGCGCTCGCGCAGGGCTCTGTCGAGCTGTGCCCGCATCGCACGCTTCTCCTCGTCGTGCTGGAGTCGCAGCTGCTTCAGCTCCGATTCGCGTTCGGCCATGAGCCGCGATTTTAATTCCTCGTCGTGTCGTTTTCGCTCTTCAGCGACGGCGGCTTCGCTCTTCTGATCGCCGCCAGTGGCCTTGGCCAAGTCCTCCCGCAATCTCGCTATCTCGCGCTCCTGCTCCTGCTGCTGACGCTTCAGCAGGCTCAAGCGTTCCTCGAATTCCTTCTCGAGTTGGCGCTCGCGCTGCTGGGCCTCCTCGGTCTTGTTTTTGTCGACCGTGGCCACCCGCTGGTCGCACTCGGTCCGGGCCTCGGTCCGGGCCTGCTCGAGCTCCCGCTTGGTGGCCTCGTGATCGGCCTTGAGCCGCTCGATCTGTTCGAGCGAGGCCGCGGTGAGGGCCGAGCGCTGTTGGTTCTCGGCCAGCCGCTCGGTCAGGGTCGCCTCGAGTCGCCGCTCCAGTTGCTCATTTAGCTCCGATAGAGCGGACTCGCGCGTGGCGGCTTTGTCAGCTTCGGCCCTGAGTCGCGCGATTTCGTCTTCGTTCTCCTTCGCTCTTTGCTCCAGTTCGGCGGCGAGCCGTTGGGCTGCGTCGGCGGCTCTGTTGCGCTCCTCATCAAGTCGGCGCTCCAGCTCGGCGGCGGCCTCCCTCTTCGCGTTCTCGAGTTGACTGGCGAGGTCGGCCGACTTGGCCCGAGCCTCCTCGAGCTCTCGCGCGGCTTCGGCGTCGTCGCCCTGGTTCTGGCTCTCGGCCAGGGTCTCATCAAGCCGTTGAGCCAGGCTGTCGCGCTCCTGCGCCAGCTGGGACTCGCGCTTGGCGGCCTCTTCGGCCTCGGCCCTGAGCCGCGCGACTTCGACTTCGTTCTCCTTCGCSCGRCGCTCCAGTTCCTCGCGCTCCTTCTCTTTCTTCGCTCTTTGCTCCTCCAGCGCATCCACCTCTCTCTTCCTCTCCTCGGCCCCCTCTTCGCGAATGCGCGCCACGCGTTCCTCAAATTCCTCCTCCAGCTGACGCTCGCGCTCCTTCAGCTTCTCCTCAGCCTCGCTCTGTCGGACGGCGTCGGCAGCAGTCCGCACGCTGCGCTCCTCCTCGATCCTGAGCTCCAGCTCGGCGGCGGCCTCCCTCTTTGTGCCCTCGAGTTGACTGGCGAGGTCGGCCGACTTGGCCCGAGCCTCCTCGAGTTCTCGCGCGGCTTCGGCGTCGTCGGCCTGGTTTAGGCGCTCGGCCAGCGTCTCAGCAAGCCGCTGCGCCAGCTGGGACTCGCGCTCGGCGGCCTCGAGGGCTTCGGCCCTAAGTCGCGCGACTTCTTCATTCTCCTCCACCCGACGCTCCACCTCCTCTTTCTCCCTCTGGGCCTGCGCCACTCGTTCCTCAAATTCCTTCTGGAGCTGACGCTGGGCGGCATCGGCGTCGGCGGCCCTGGCACGCTCCGCCTCGAGCTGACGCTCCAACTCCGCGGCCTTGCTTCGCTCCTCGTCGGCCTGCCTACTCGATTCGCTGAGCTGGCTCTGAAGTTGGTCGAGTTGGCTGGCGAGATCGGCCGACTTGGCCTTCGCCTCTACGAGCTCCGCGCGTGCCTTCTCTTCGGCTTCGGCTTCGGCGCGTTCCAGCTCCAGCTTGGCCTCCAGCCTGTCGCGCTGCTCCACCAGTTGGACCTCGCGCTTGGCGGCCTCGTCGGCTTCGGCCCTGAGTCGCGCGATTTCGTCTTCGTTCTCTTTGGCGCGACGCTCCAGTTCGTCCCGTTCTTTCTGGGCCTGGCCCGCGCGTTGCTCGAATTCCTCGCGCAGCTGGCCCTCGCGCTCCTCCAGCTTCTCCGCCAGCCGCTGCTCGCCGCCCTCCTTCATCGCCTCGAGCAGCTTATCCAGTTCGCTCGATCGGTTCTTCTCCTTCTCGAGCTGCTTGGCGGCTTCGACAGCCTTGCCTCGCTCCTCCTCGAGCTGCTGGGCAGCCTGGGCAGAGGCCGTGGCAAGGTCGGCCAACTTGGCCTGCAGCTGAACCTCGCGCTCGTCGGCCTCGTCCGCTTCGGCCTTGAGTCGCGCGACTTCGTCTTCGTTCTCCTTCGCCCGGCGCTCCAGCTCTTCCTTCTCCTTCTGAGCCTGGCCCACGCGCTGCTCGAATTCCTCCCGCAGTTGGCCCTCGCGCTCCTCCAGCTTCTCCGCCAGTCGCTCGCCGCCCTCCCTGCTCATCGCCTCCAACTGTCGCTCCAGATCGCCTGCTCGTCTCTGCTCCTTCTCGAGCTTCTCGGCGGCTTCGACGACCTTGGCTCGCTCCTCCTCGAGCTGCTGGGCGGCGTAGGCGGCAGCCCTGGCTCGCTCCTCGTCAAGCTGACGCCCCAACTCCGCGGCCTTGCTTCGCTCCTCGTCGGCCTGCTGGGTAGAGTCACTGAGCTGGCTCTTGAGTTGGTCGAGTTGGCTGGCGAGATCGACCAACTTGGCCTGCGCCGCCGCGAGCTCCTCGCTTGCCTTCTCTTCGGTCTCAGCGCGTGCACGTTCCAGCTCCAGCTTGGCCTCGTCGCCCTCGGCCCGACGCTCGGCCTCCAGCCTGTCGCGCTGTTCGACCAGTTGGACCTCGCGCTTGGCGGCCTCGTCGGCTTCGGCCTTGAGTCGCGCGATTTCGTCCTCGTTCTCCTTTGCCCGGCGCTCCAGTTCGTCCTTTTCTTTCTGGGCCTGGCCCACGCGTTGCTCGAATTCCTCGCGCAGCTGGCCCTCGCGCTCCTCCAGCTTCTGCTCCAGCCGCTGCTCGCCGCCCTCATTCATCGCCTCGAGCAGCTTCTCCAGCTCGCTCGATCGGTTCTTCTCCTCCTCGAACTGTCGCCAGTTGTCGCCGGCCTTCGCCTGCTCTTCTGCGAGTTGTCGCTCCAGGTCGCCCGATCGCTTCCGCTCCTCCTCGAGCTGACGCTGAGCGTCGGCGGCCCTGGTTCGCTCCTCCTCGCGCTGACGCTCCTCGTCCGCCTGCTGGCTCTTGAGTTGGTCGAGTTGGCTGGCGAGGTCGGCCGACTTGGCCTGCGCCTCTACAAGTTCCGCGCGTGCCTTCTCTTCGGCTTCGGCGCGTGCGCGCTCCAGCTCCAGCTTGGCCTCGTCGCCCTCAGCCCGACGCTCGGCCTTTAGCCTGTCGCGCTGCTCCACTAGTTGAGCCTCGCGCTTGACAGCCTCGTCGGCTTCGGCCTTGAGTCGCGCGATTTCGTCTTCGTTCTCCTTCATTTTTTGCTCGGACCTCTCGAGCAGTCGCTTTTCGCTTTCGACGGCGTCCGTCAGCTCCTTGGCCCTGCGCTCGGCCTCCTCTTCACGAATGTGGGCTACGCGTTCCTCGAATTCCTTCTCCAGCTGACGCTCGCGCTCCTGTAGCTGAGCGTCGCGCTGGGCCTCCATCTCGCCCTTCAGCAACGCGTGTCGCTCGGTCTCATCACGCACGCGCTGGCTCTCGCGTTCCTCGAATTCCTTCGTCAGTTGGCCCTCGCGCTCCTCCAGCTTCTCCTCGATCGCCTCCCCCAGAGCCTCGCGGTGCTGCTGCTCGATTCGTGCAATCTCTGCGCGGCTCTCCTCGAGCAGGCGCTGCTCGGTCGCGTCCACCTTTGCTTGCCACTCCTCCTTCAGGCGATCGGCAACTTCCTCTTTCTCGGCCTTGAGCTGCTCGATCTGTGCGAGCCACGACGCGGTGAGGGCCGAACGCTGTTCGTTCTCGGCCAGCCGCTCGGTCAGGGTCTCCTCGAGCCGCTTCTCCAGCTGCGCCTTCAGCTTGGCGGCCGCGTCGGCTTCGGCCCTGAGTCGCGCGACTTCGTCTTCGTTCTCCTTCACTCTTTGCTCCAGCTCCTCGCGCAGCTTACGCTCGCGCCCGACTGCCTCACTCAGCTCCTGTTCGTGTTTCCTCCGCTCCTCCTTATGTCCCTCCTCGATCTCCACTTCGCGTTCCTCCTCGCGCTTGCGCAGCCGCTCGATCTCTTCCTCTTTCTCCTTGAGTCGCTCGGCGCTAGTGGTCGACAGTTGCAGCAGCTCGTCGCTTCGCTTTCGCGCTTCGTTCTCGGCCTCTTGTCGCTCGGCCTCCAGCTTCGTTTTCTCTTCGCCTTCGCTCTTTTCCCTCTCCGCCAGTTCGATCTCGTGCTGCTTCTTCAGCTGCTCGATCTCGTCCTCCCTCTGCTTGAGTCGGGCCTCCGTCTCGCGCAGGCGTGCAATTGCCGGCCCCGCCTCCTCTTCGCTTCGCTCTTTCTCCTCCTCGGGCTTGTCCTGTTGATCCTGGCTGCCCTCGCTTTCGTTCTTTTCGAGCTGTCGCTTGAGCGCCTCGATCTCGTTCTCCCGCTCGGCGAGCAGTTTCTTCAGCCGGTCCAGCTCGTCATCATTCGCGTTCTTGTCGGCCACTGGCGTTGGCATGGGTCTGGGCGCCTCGGGCACCTGGAGCGTCATGGGCTGCGGCGGGTGGGTGGTGATGTCCGCAATGAGGCTGCGCAGTCGCCGTCGGATGTCAGTGAGCGATGGCCGGTCCTCCGGCTTCGCCCGACAGCATTGCTTCGCCAGCTCCAGGAGCGCAGGCGGACCTGTCGTGACCACGCGGTAAGTGAGCAAACGCGTAAGCGCCAAGCGCACCACACTATAGTGGGCGTAGGGCGTGTGGTACAGTCGGTGGGGATTTGGATTGGGGCGATAGCTGTCGGGTGGAGCTCATCGGCGGGCGAGATCTCGGCAATCGCACTGAACTCGGCCGTTTCCTGTGGAGCACCACGTGCGGTACACCAAGATAAGTACAAAAGACCTCAGAAACAGTGACACGGTGCCTAAGAAGGTTGGGTGGATTGGGCGGACCTTGCGGAGAGAGAAGGCGTCGAAGAGCAGCGACACGTAGAGCTGGATGGCGCGTTCGTCGGGGTCGCCGCTCAACATATCGCTCGGTTCCAGCAGGCGCGGTACGCCCATATGCTCCTCGGCGATGTCGAACACCAGCGGCAGGAGATCCTCCGGCACCTGCCAAGGTTTGTTGTTCGTGGATGGCCATCAGCTCTTACTCACGTCGTCTTGCAATTTGACGTCGTTCCAAGTGTTTGTTACCTTATCTTGGACGGCTTCGAAATCGAGGAGCGTCGAGTCGAACCGTGAAATGAGAGCAGCAAACGCCTTGCCATCTTGGAACCCATACTGCGCGAATGGCGGTCAAAGTCAACAGTGTGAACGGAAGCGGAAATGAAGGGAAGGTGAGGTAAATAGGTGAAGTGACGTCGTAGTACCTTGAAATTGGAGGGCGCCACTCCCAAAGCCTCGGTACGCTCTCGCACCCACTTGATCAGCTCCTCTTCCATCGAGCCTGTTGCGATGCCACACGAGATTGCGGTCGGTCCGTTGTGTGCGTGGCGTGGCTCAGCTCGCGCGAGTGGGGTTACCTTCGGTGGCAAATCGGCGCATTTGGATGCCCTTCAGGAGGCTCCACACGAGGCCCAGGATCAGCTTCAGTGAGCCGTTGTAGATATCCTCGGACCCGATGCCGACGAGCTTGACGCCCATGTCGGCTTGGATGTAGGTCAGCCCGATGGTCAGGTTCTCCAGCATCATGATCTTGCTGTTGGGCTTGGCTGTCCACCGCCGCATCTTCTTGTTGGTGATGATCTCGAGGAAAGAGTTGAGCAGAGTGCCGTCTCGCAGGTCGTTCTGCAAGTCGACGATCTTGAGATCGCGGCGTGCGAGATAACTGTTGAGCCACGCCGTAAAGGCCTTGAAAGCACACATCGCGAAATGACCATGAGAGATCAGCTCGGAGTCAAAATACAAAGGTTCGGAGCTAAAAAGCATGTGTGTGTGGACCGAACCTTGACTTGGACTTTCTCCCAATTGCGTTCGCGGGTCGAGGCGTCCTTGCGCGCGTAGGAGCCCGAAGACGAGAGGTCCAACGGCGACGCCGCCCCGCGCGGCGAGAGGTGCACGCCCGATGATGACGATCCCAGAGATGCACGGGGGGACTCGGGCGGCGTGACGAGGGCGTTGGCCGAGAACATGCGGCTGTGGCGCCGCGGCGAAGTGGCGCGCGGCGACTCGAGCGTGAGCGGATGCTGCTGCTGCGGAAAGGCCACGATCGAATCGCTTCCAGCGGGCGCCGGCCGGGCTGGCTCCCTAGCGATCAGTTCTGTGCATTCAATTAGAAAATATATATCAGTTTCATGCATGTTCGGGTGTGCCGCGATTGGCGTCTGGTTTAGCCCGCGCACCAACGAGAAAGCGGCCAAAGTCGGCGCTTGTGTCGCTCTCGTTGCTTTCATCCTGGACTCGGAACCCTGTGAGCTGCACCTTCTTGCTGCGCTTGTCGATGAGCACGGACCGGGCGTTGATGCCCGCCGCACTGTGCACCGCCTTCTCGATGAGCATCGCGGTCTCCGCCACCTCGCTGGCGATCTCTGCCCGCTCCTTCCACGGTATGTCCCTGTTCCCTCCAACGACATCAGTCGCGCGCGCATGGCGAGCGTGGTCTCACGGTAGAGCGAACCTGTTCTTGTCCTGCAGGTATTCGCGCAGCGAGACTGCGCCAGCGGGCCAATCATACACAGCGTAGACCTGCGCAGGTGTTTGGCGGTAAGCCACAACCATATGAGCAGGCGGCAAGTGACGGCTGACGACGCTTTGGGAACCCACCTTGTGGTCCGCTTCCGAGCGGTAGAAGCCCAGCACGTTGGCGATGCTCTCGCTGTTTCCGTACAGCGACCTGACCGCGTTTACAAACCGACTCATCAGCAATAGCCCTCCACGCACATGAGAGGCGCCAGCAAAGAGCGAAGCGAAGAGCGAAGAACGAATGGGGGGAGGTCAGTACTCGAGCTGGCGCAGCCGGTCTTCAGTGACCTCCGCGTCGGGATCGGCCACGCTCTGCACCCCGACCCGACGGCCCTGGTACATGCCCTCCACCGGCTGTCTCGAGACCAACGATTAGATTTATATTATTTTATATTATTTTATATTATTTTCAATAGACTGGTGGGCGTGGTACGTGTTCGGCGCCGGCAGAGGGCGGAGCGAGCTGGACGTCGCTGGCGGCCAGCCACAGGGTACCCTCACCACGGTGATGACGGTGGGGCGGAGCATGCTCCATCGCCTTCTTCGTGTTGGTGAGGCCAGTTAATTTTCTTAGCATGAGCCTTGCGGTGTGCGAGTGTGTGGCTCAACTTCAAGACCGTTGGCGCAACAGCTCTGATTTAAATTTCTTTTTCCGATTTGTGATGTATGCACCAATCATAAAATCGTAATAAATGATGAAAGAAAGATATGGAAAAGGAAGGGAAATAAAGATAAGCTCAACTAGATTGAGGATGGAGCAGACACAAGGTGGTGGAGGGGGTGATGGCGGAGAGGTACGGCCCGATCCACGGGAGCAGGTGGAGCTGTTCATGAAGCGCAAAGGGGTCAACGGGAAGGTCATCATGGCCATGGTGACCGGCAGCCAGGCCTACAACCTCGCCAACGAACTCTCCGACCACGACTTCTTCGGCGTATGTCGGGCCTCTCTCCTTACCCTCGCGCCACTTGTCCTCCCCCCCAGCACAGCTGATAACATCTTTATTCTTTATTCTTTGTTATTTATTTATTTATTTATTTTTACAAAAATTACAATCGCAGGTGTACTTGGCGTACACGGACGACCTGCTCTCGCTCTCGCGCGAGGGCGTGCAGTGGACGGTCACTCACCTGCCCAACGAAGTGCGTGCAACGTTGAGTTACCGTCATGCACTTTGCGTATTCGTTTCTTGGAGCTTGTGAGTGTGTTGTCTGACTTGGTTGCTGTGGCGGCCCAGGACTGCCCAGACGTCACCATCTATGAAGCGGCCAAGTTTTGTCAGCTCCTGCTCAAGGGCAACGTACGTTGCTTTCTGTTCTAGAGGCCCACCCGCTCCACCTGTTGCTCTCACACATCTGCGGTGCCGTCCCTTAGCCCTTCGTGATGGAGGCCATTTTCGCCAACCGGAGGAAGGACCTGTACTACTACACCGACGAGTGGGCGCACCTGCTCGAAGAAGCCTTCACACACGCGCTGCTCACCCAGCGGGCGGTGTTCGGCTACTTCAACTACATCGATTCACAGATCAAGCAGGCGCGCTACAAAGGTGTGGTGAGCCACGCTCCGTTTCTGCGCTCTTGAGCTTGTCCATCGCGACGCGACACACGCAACCAACCTCCCTGTGTCACAGGGAGCAAGGATAAGGACCTGCCGGTGGGCAAGCGTATCTATCACATCCAGCGGCTGCTGTCCGAGGCCGAACGGATCATGCGACAGCAACCGCCACTCGTGTGGCACGAAGACGGTTCGTTCGTTCGTTCGTTCGTTCGTTCGTTCGTTCGTTCGTTCGTTCGTTCGTTCGTTCGTTCGTTCGTTCGTTCGTTCGTTCGTTCGTTCGTTTGCATGACACGATAGCACACGCACCACCGCACACGCACACGCACCACTTACACCACGTGGACTACGCAGGCGAGGAGAAGACGGGGCTGCTGCGGATCCGGGTGGGGATGATCAAGGTGGAGCAGGTGATCGACAGCGTGGAGCAGCGGCTGCTCGAGCTCAGGGCCGCGCAGCCCCCGCCGTGGGCGCACCTGCCCGAGGCCACCGACGAGGCGCTCCTCAACCCGTGGCTCGTCCGCTGCCGCATGAACAACTTCCTCACCCCTCCCTCTTCCTGATGACGATTCCGCTCATGTGGGCGGTCGCACCAAAAGAAACGAAGAAGTGAAAGAGAAAAGAAAAGAAAAGAAGCGAATAACTAAAGTCTATGCAAGAGCGCCGCTGGGGGCTAGGTAGGCACCCACCAGTGTCGCACGAAGTCGATCTTCCACATGACGACGGCCACGGCGAGCACGGCGACCAGGAGGGCCAGCCACAGGAAGAGCGTGGCCGCGTCGGCGATGCCTCTCCTCCGCTTGCTCGCCTGGAGGCGCTGATGTCTTTTCCGCCGCAGCAAAGCCGCGGCCGCCTCGTCATCAGCGTCTTCTTCTTCGCCTTCTTCTCCGTCCTCGCCATCGATCATACCCTCGCCCTCCGCGGCCACGACGCCCTGCTGTCGCCGCTGGAGCTTCACCTGGTGCGAGATGGCGCGCATCTGCTTGATGTCGCGGGCGAGCTTCTTCAACTCGTCTTCCGCCTCCTCCTCCACCGATGGCTCCTCGTTCTGCTGCTTGTGGTGGTTGTTGACTGCTGCTTCGGCTATCTCCTCCAGCTCCTTGACGCGTCGCCGCAGTGCGTCGTTGTCGTGCGTCGCGTCGTCCAGCTCTGCGACCACACGCTCCAGCTCGTTCTCCACTTCGCGAGCCCTCACGTCGAGCTGTGCGACCTGTGACTGGGCTGGCGTTGTCGGCGTCGACAGCTGAAGCTGCAGGCGCGCGATGGTCGCCTCGAGCTCGGCACGCAGCGCCTGCCACTCCTCGCGCTCGGCGTCGAGCCGAGCCTTGTCGTCCGCCCGTCGTAGCTGCTCGTTGTGGAGCGCCCGCTCGTGCTCGGCAACGCGGTCGCGGTTGTGCCGCTCGGCCGCCTCCGCCCTCTGCTGCCATGCGCCGACCGCCTCGCGCATCTCCTGTGCATGCGTGGCCTCTCTCTCGCGCGCCACAGCTTCAGTCTGCGCGGCGGCCGCCATCAGGCCCTCGACCTGCGTCCGCAACTGTGCAAGCTCGGCATCGCTGTGTTCGAGCGCGGCCGCGCGCTGGAGGGCCTCGGCCGCCTGCGCCCGCAGGGCATCGTTGTCGCGTTGCAAGGCTGCAGCCTCGGCTCGGCGCTCCTCGGTCGCTGCAGCGATCGCACGCTCAAGCTCTATCACTCGCGCCGCCAACTCGCCGTTGGACGCCTCGCGCTCTCTGGCCTGCGAGCACGCCTCGGCCAGCGCAGCCTCCTTCGCCGCGAGCTCGGCCGCCACGGCGGCTCGCAGCTGGTTGGCCTCGTCGAGCCGCCTGGTCTCCAGGGCCTGGACCTCGGCCAGCGCGGCCTCCTTCTCGCGCACGGCGCTCTCGTTCTGAGCGATAGTCTCCAGCAGGCCCTCGACTCGCGTTTGCAGCTGCATGAGCGCCGCCTTGTCGTCGGCGCCCTGCGTGGCTTGCTCGAGCTCGAGCGCCGTCGCGCGCTGGAGGGCCTCGGCCGTCTGCGCGCGCAGGGCGTCGATCTCTCGCTGGCGCTCGGCGGTCTCATTGGCGCTCGCACGCTCCAGCTCGGCCACACGCGTCGTGAGTTGGTCGACCTGCGCACGCGCCTGCTCGAGTTCGGCCTCCTTGGCAGCGATCGCGTCGGCTCCGCGCGTCGTGAGCTCGTTGACCTGCTCACGCGCCTGCTTTAGCTCAGCCTCCTTGGCAGCAACCTCGGCGGCCTGCGCCTGCTGGGCCTCGCGCTCCTTGATAGCCCTCTCGGCCTCGAGTTCGGCCACGCGTGCAGTGAGTTCGGCGACCTGCACACGCGCCTGCTCGAGCTCGGCCTCCTTGGCAGTGATGGCATCGGCCATGGCCGCTCGCTGCTGCTCGGTCTCGGCGAGCCGCTTGGATTCGCGCTCCTCGATGGCCCGCTCGTCCTGCTCCATGCCACTCAGCAGCTCCTTGAGCTCGCGCACCTCCTCCTTGCGCTTGGCCTCCTTGGCCTCCAAGGCGTCGAACTCGGCCTCCTTCTCCGCTAGCGCAGCCTCGCTCTCGCGCGCCTTGCCTTCGCTCTGGGCCACAGCCTCCTTGAGGCTCGCGATCTGCCCCTGCAACTGCGCAAGCATCTCGTTGTCGTTGCCCTGGCTCTGCCCGTTATCGGCCTCAAGTTCGGCCACGCGTGCAGTGAGTTCGGCGACCTGCGCACGCGCCTGCTCGAGCTCGGCCTCCTTGGCGGCGATCGCCTCGGCCATGGCCGCTCGCTGCTGTTCGGCCTCGGCGAGCCGCTTGGCTTCGCGCTCCTCGATGGCCCGTTCGTCCTGCTCCATGCCACTCAGCAGCTCCTTGAGCTCGCGCACTTCCTCCTTGCGCTTGGCCTCCTTGGCCTCGAGCGCCTCGAGCTCGGCCTCCTTCTCAGCCAGCGCGGCCTCCTTCTCGCGCACCTCCCCTTCGTGCTGGGCTACCGTTTCCTTGAGGCCCTCGACCTGCGCGCGGAGCTCCGCGAGCTGCTCCTGCGCGTCGCTGCCGCCTTCGCTCTCACGTTGAAGGGCCGCCTGCTGTTGCTCAAGCTGCTCGATCTTCTCTCGCTGCTCGTGGCACTCCTTCTGCAGACCATCCAGCTCGCGCTGCTTGTCGTCCCTATCGCGTTGCGCGACCTCTAAGTCCCGCAGCGCTTCCGCCGCCACGTCCGCGATGCGAGTCTGGAGCGCCTCGTTCTCGCGCTTCAGCGCCTCCGCCTCGGCCTTGCGCTCCTCGGCCTCTCGCTCGAGATCGACCACCCGCGCGCCCAACTCGCCGTCGGCCTCTTCCTGGCGAGCCTCGAGTTGGCCGATCCGCGCACGCGCCTGCTCGAGCTCGGCCTCCTTGGCGGCGATCGCCTCGGCCATGGCCGCTCGCTGCTGTTCGGCCTCGGCGAGCCGCTTGGCTTCGCGCTCCTCGATGGCCCGCTCGTCCTGCTCCATGCCACTCAGCAGCTCCTTGAGCTCGCGCACTTCCTCCTTGCGCTTGGCCTCCTTGGCCTCGAGTGCCTCGAGCTCGCTCTCCTTCTCGGCCAGCGCGGCCTCCTGGTCCTTGACATGCTGCGTGAGGCTGTCCAACTCGGCCTGCCTCGCCGCCGCCGCTGCCTCGCTCTGGGCTTCGGCCTGCTGGGCYGTGGCAAGCTGGGCCTGCAGGTGCTCGAGCTGCGTGGCAAGTTCGGCGTGCTTCGCCTTCGCCTCGGCCAGCTGCTCGTCTCGGGCGGCCAGTTCGCTCTGCAGCGCCGCCTGCAGCTGCGCCCCTTCGTCGTCGCCACTGGCCCGCGCCTGCAGGAGTTCGGCCACCTGCTGCGTAAGACTATCCCGCTCGGCCAGGGCCGCTTCCTTGGCCTGCAGTGTTTCGTCGATCTGTGCCTGTTGCGCTGCTATGGCCGACCGCGCTTCGTCTCGCTCTCGCTCTGCCGCGGCCAGGTCCTGTTGGGCGGCCTCCTGCTGGTCGAGCAGCTCCTGCAGCCGGGCGTCGTGCTCGGTCTGGGCCTGGGCTCGGGCCTCCTCGAGCGCATGCTTTTCCTCGCGGAGCTGCAGCAGGGCCACCTCGCTCGCATGCTGGACCTGCTCGAGCTGGGCCTGGAGCCCTGCCAGCTGCTGCCTTAGCTCATCGGCCTCCGCGCTCTGTCTCTCCTCGGATTCCTCAAACTCGGCCTGCCGGCGCTGGGCCTCAGCCATGAGGGCCTCGGCGTCCCTGAGTTTTGCCTCGGCTTCGCCTACTCGCGCGTCGGTCTCGGCCTTCATCCGCGCGATCTCCTCCTTCTCCGCGGCTACCTCGGTGCGGGCCTGCTCGGCATCTGCGGCATCTCTGGCCGTTTGCGCCTGGCGTGCCGAAAATTCCTCCTTCTCTCGGGCGAGCTCGGCCCGCTCGTCGCTGAGCCGCTTCGTCTCGCCGTCGGCCTCCTCCAGCATTCGCGCCTTCTCCTCCTCCATCTGGCGCTCGAGCTG
>CACVKS010000485.1:0-16806 GCA_902749335.1 Acanthamoeba triangularis
CCCTCCAACACGTCGAGCGACACGCCCATGAAGTTGCGCCCGGCGAACGGCTCCTTGCGCGTCGCCACCTGCCACATGATGATGCCGAACGAGAACACGTCGGCCCGCTCGTCGTAGTTGCGCTCGCCGCGGATGATCTCCGGCGCGGTCCAGCAGGGCGTGCCGCAGCGGGTCATCGTCGCGTTCTCCTCCTTGATCCGCGCGAACCCAAAGTCGGCCACCTTCACATTCCAGTTCTCGTCCACCTGCACCACGTGTGCCGTGTGTTGCGTCAGACCGTTGCCGCACACACCGCACACACCGGTCGCACACGCGCGCCGCACACACCGCACTCATTGCACAAAAAAAGAGAGACGTACGAGGAGATTGGATGGTTTGAGGTCGCGGTGGACGATGACGGGCTGGAGCGAGTGGAGGTAGTTGACGCCCAGGGCGGCGGAGCGGAGCAGCCGCAGCTTTTGGTTCCAGGTCAGCTTGACCGAGCTGGTGCCCAGGATGTCCTTCAGACTGCCCTGCCGCATGAACTCCGTCACAATGCACAGGTTCGGCTTCTTCACGCACGCGCCTGCTCGCGTGTTGTGTGCGTCGTGTGCGTGTGCGTGTGCGTGTGCGGTGAGTGTCTGATAGCACACGCACAAGCACACGCGCAAAGCGGTTAGTTTGGGTGCGGTACCGATGAAGAGGACGATGTTGGGGTGGTGGAGTTCGGAGAGGAAGGCCATCTCGGCGCGGAACTCGAGCATGCGGCGCTCGTCCAGCTTCTGCTTGATGAACCGCTTGACCGCCACCTCGACCCCCTTCCACTTGCCGCGGTAGACCACCCCGTACGACCCGAGCCCGATCTGCTTGCCCACCTGGATCTCGCCGTAGTTGATGATCCACCGGCACAGGTTGGCCGACGTGAGGAAGGTGTCCTCCTTGAACATCATCCCCTCGCCCACGGTGGTCTGCAACTGGTGACCACCGCCGCCGCCTACGCTCTTGGTACGCCGGCGGCTGCTGAGGGGCTCGTCGTCGCTTCGGGTGGATATGGTCGAGCCCTCGTCGCCGTCGCCGTCGTTGTCGTCGCTGGCCTGGTCCTTGGTGACGCCGCCGAAGAAGCGGCCCTCGAGCCCCACCACCTTCAACTCGTACAGCTTGGCACCTGGCAGGGGCACCGCCGCGTCAGCCGCCAGAAAAAGCTAAAGAATGGCGATGACGTCAGCAGCAAGGGTACCGGTGGGGGCGTCGGGCATCTCAAAGTGGCCCATGGCGACGAGGCGCTCGCGCAAGTCGGCCGGCGCAGGAGCGGCCGCGGCTTCGTCGTTTCCGGCGGCGGCGGCGGGCTGCTCGTCGAGGTTGAGCCGGGCGTGGACGGCGTGGCTGAGCACGATCTGGCCGCCGTGGGTCATGGCCGTGATGCGCGCGGCGGTGTTGACCACCGGCCCGATGTACTCCACGCGCCGGGTCATCGGATCGCGCACCACCCGCGCCGACCCAAAGTGCACGCCCATCCGCACCCGCAAGCCCTTATACAGCACGCTATTTGTGGAATGCAACACGACACGACACGCAACACACGACACGACACACGGATGAGTTATGCGGAATAATGAAAGAGCACGATCGTAGGCGCGCAAGCCACGATGATGGGGGGTACCGATCGTCGGTGTCGCCCCACTCCTCGGCGGCGCCCGGATGCTCGAGCAGGGCCTCGGGCCAGTCGGCCGCCAGTAGCGCGCGCTGGACGTCGCCGCACCAGGCCAGCGCGTCGGCCGGCTGCTGGAAGGCCAGGCAGAACGAGCCCTCACCGCTATTGCGATCGCGCAGGAACGCCACCTCGTAGCCGCGATGCCGGCGCAGCGCGGAGCGGAGCACGTCGTTGTGCAGTAGCGTGGCGTCGCGCATGGCGGCCGGATCGAATTCCCAGAGCGAGGCGGCGCGCGTGATGTCGGAGAAGACTATGGTGACCTCGCCCTCGGGCGCGCGGAGGCCCGCGGCGCCAATCACGGTTGCCCCAGCCGCCGCGCGCTCACCCGATTGGCCGCCGTCAGAAGAAGACCCGTCGGAAGACGACATTCCAGACGAGCCGGTGGCCGCCCGCTTGGGGCCGAAGAGGTCGTCCTCGGTGTGGCCCGACGACGAGGTCGAGGTCTTGGAGGTCATGGAGAGGCCGCCGGCCGACGAGTCGCCGTTCAGGGTCGAGAGCCGGGTCATGATTTCGAGGAATGTGGGGCGGATGGTGGGGTCCTGGTGCCAGCAGGCGGTGATGAGTTCTTCGAATTCCACGGGGCACTGCTCCTGCGAGTCGGGCAGGGCGGGCCGCAGTCCGTCGCGGATGACCGCCACCGCCACCGCCGCCGGGCTGTTGCAGGGTAACCGTCAACCTTCCGGTATCTATGTGAGAAATTAGGGGGGGTAGCTAACCTCATTCCGAGATAGGGTTCTTGGCGGGTCAGCAGCTCCCACATGATGATGCCGAAGCTGTAGACGTCGGCGAGGATGAGGTCGGCGTCGGGTGCCTCGTTCAAGACCTCGGGCGCCGTCCAATGCACGCTGCCCGCCACGTCCTTACCACCGCCGGTCTTGATCTCCTCCTTGAACTTGGTCAGACCAAAGTCGCTCACCTGGAGTGTGTGTTGTGTGTTGATGATGGTTGCATGATCAGCACTCCCGGCACGCATTGTAACGCCTGCAACATATGTAAGAACAGAGTTGAACCTTGATGTTCCATTTCGAGTCAAGGAGCAGATTGAGCGACTTGAGGTCGCGGTGCACGATGCCTGGCGTGGGAGTGAGCGAGGGTTCTTGAGGAAAATGAGTCGATTGAAAAAAGGGGGGCAGAGGAGACGTACCAGAGGAGTGGAGGAAGTGCATCCCCTTGGAGGCCTGGTAGGCCATCTTGGCCTTCAGCTGGAACGGAATGTCCGAGACCAGCTCGTTGTGCAGCAGCTGGCCGTTCAGGTCAGATAAAAAGAACGAAGAAAGCGATAGCAAAGAGCGAAGAGCGATGGGGGGGAGGGGCAGCGCACATCGTGAAGGGAGCCGAGGGACATGAACTCCATGACGATGCACATCTTGGGCGCCTTGGTGCAGGCGGCCATGAAGAGCACCACGTTGGGGTGGCGCAAGGAGGTCATGACCCGAACCTCCTCCTTGAACTGTCGTTCCATCTCCCGGGTGACCTGCTCCGAGGCCATCACCTTGACCGCCACCTCGGTGCCCTTCCACGTGGCCCGGTAGACCTGGCCGAACCCGCCACTGGCCAGCTGCTCGCCCAGCTCGAGCTCGTCGAGCCGAATCTCCCAGTCGTACGAGTCGCCGCGGCGCCGGAGCCGCGCCACCAGGAGCACCACCACGACCAGCACCACCAGCCCGAGGCAGACCAGGAAGCCCGACACCGGCAGCACGGTGGCTAGTGAACACCCATATGTCAGGAATGTGAGGAATGCGCGTGTGCGGGTGCGCTGTTAGCGCGTGGGGTGGTGCTCGTACCGAGCACTATGACGGTGGAGTCGGAGCTGGACGAGGACACGAGCTGCTCGCAGTACTGGCCGGTTCTGTCCGACGAGCAGGTGCAGCGTCCGCTGTTGCACGTGCCCACGCTGGAGCACATCTCGCCGTCGTTGATGCAGCCGGCGAAGGCGCTCACGGCGACGCCGTCGCACGTGGCCGCCTTGATCTGGTTGAGGAACTCCCGCTTGAGCGGGTCCGCCACCGTCGCCAGAACGTACCCTTGCCTAGAACCAGATCGAGGGGGCGTTTGTCAGCAAACATAACACGCCTCTCACACAAACGCAACACATGCCATCCATGATGGTGGAGTGGAGGGTAAGCGCGCACTTGTTAGCTGTGTCGATGGCATCGGTGTCCAACTGGGTCCAGCCGAGAAAGTCCAGGAGCGCCTTGGCGTCGTCGCAATTGATCATGGTCTGCTGCCGATAGACGAGGGAGGCGAACGTGGCCAACGGCCAAGTGTCGGCTCCACCACCTGTGTCGCATAGCAGCCACGCATTAGATAGGTTGCATAGTAACATGCCGCGGGGCCACGTACCGTTGAGAAGCGAAGCGTAGGTGAGCCCTGAGGAGGAGTCGCTCCTTTTCGCCACCGGGGTTTCGGGCACGCTGGCCACTCCGTAGTCTGCGGCGAAGTCGTTGATGGCGCTCTGCACGCTCTCCAGCGTGGGCTTCACCGCCTTGTTGGCCCGGTTGAGCAATGACGCGACCCCCAGGGTGCGTGCCTGCCAGCCAATTGCCGACAACGGTCTGGTTAACACACGACACCTACATGACACGAGATCAAGAGAGCTCCCACCTGACGGACGTCGTAGAGCGACCAGATGCCAAACGAGTAGCTGTTCGCTTGCAGGAGGTTGATGAAGTCATCTTCATTCGAAGCTCGGAGCACGTTGGTCACGGGGAACGAGACGCCGCTGCCCACTCCGACCTGGAATGTTCATTCCACACATTCGTGAGAAATTTGTTCGATTGCAACAAGTACTTGAACAGGAGTTGGGAAATGAAACTGCCGTACCGCTGACCCCCACCACGGGACCGTGACGTTGAGCCAGCTGGTGTAGGTGGTCTGCACGGACGTCACGTTCTCCAAGACGACCGTGATGGGCTGCGCGGGCAGGAGCCCGGCGACTTCGCCCAGGTTGAGGGCCTGGATGCGCGAGTCGTTCCACACCGTGATCCCGTTGGTCAGAATCTGCGCGATGACCTCCGCGCTCAGCACCAGGCTCTTCCCAGCCAACTCAGGCATGTTGTACGCTTGAGGAAAAGGGTGGTTGTGTCAATTTGATGTCGACACACAGCCGAGGAGGGGACGAACCTGGGACCAGGGGGAATGCGGCGAGCGGCAGCACGGCGGCGTCGTCGACGGACTCCTGCCAACTGGCGGCGCCGACGTCAGCAGGCAGGCCGAAGTCGACATTTTTGTCGACCAGCTGCTGCTCGGCGGTGGCGGCCGAGGTCTGGTAGAACTTGAGCTTGTACTGGTTGGTCGACCAGGAGGTGGCCCAGGAGTTGATCAGCGTGAGCTGCCCGCCGGTGCCTACCAGGACCGACGACGTGAACGCCTTCTTCCCGTTGCAGCGCACGCCGTTGAGCAGCACTAGGAGCTGCTTTCGCAGGCTCACATCCAGCGGCGCCACCAGATTTTCCTCTGCCGCATTCGACGCTCTGAAACCCTGTGTGAGCTTATGTGTGCGGTGCGCCGGTGGTGTGTGTTGCATCGAGCGGTGTGCTGTGTGAGAGCGTACTCGTCGTTGGTGTGAATCCAGGCGACAAAGTCGAGGAGCTCGCCGACGTTGGAGCAGTCATCGGTGGTCTGGTTCTGTCGCATGGCAAAGAAGGTGAGATAGGCCATCGGCCACGAGCCGGCCCCGGGGGCGTCGAAGATGTCGATCCCGAACCGGCCCGCCGCGTAGTCCTGCTGGTAGTCGGTCATGGCCGACTGGAGCGACGCCACGCTGAGCTCGACCAGTCTGCCGGCCTTATTGTACATCCGCGCCAGGTTAACCGACGACGCCGTCGCGTTCGTCGTCGAGGCGGTGAGGCCACCAGCAAAGTTGAGCCACGTCAGTGAGTTCACGGTTTTCTGCGGTTGGCGGCATGCATACCCGACACGTGTGAGCGATTGGTCGTTGAGCTAAGAGCTGACGTCAGCATTGTAAGCGGGAGGCAGGGTACCTGGAGCCAGGTGATGCGAGAGGCCGACGAACCGCCCACGCGCACGGCAAAGCCGTTGCGGGCAGGGGGCAGCAGGGCGAAGGTGCGGTTGGCCGCGGCGAACACCTCGCGGAACTCCTCGCTGAAGCTCTCGAGGGTGAGCTTGAACACCTCGGTGAAGGTCAGGACCTTGGTGGTGTCGTTGGAGTAGCCCAGGCGGATCGGGTCGGGCGGCAGCTTGTGTGCAATGCCGGGGTTTAGCTCCTGGATGGCTGTGTCGTTCCACGCCGTGATCGAGCCGGCCCATATCGAGCCCAGCACCGTCCTATTCAAAATCTGCAAGTCGAGATCGGGGTTGATGCGTGGCCCAATAGCAACGCGTGTCTTCATCAGCATATCTCGTAATTGGTGGGAATTGCTGCCAAGTTTTTGCCTTTTTTCGCGGTTTCTCAGCAACAAATTACCAAGATGGGTCCATACCAGGGTGGGATCGGTTGCGTTGAGAGAGGGCAAGTTGTAGCCTATGACGATGCCCTGTCCGGCCAGCGGAAACTGAATGAAGTCTTCGTACGAGAGTCCGCGCTCGGTGGCGACAAAGTCCTATTGTGGTGTTATTTCTTTCGGTGAGCTTTGCTTGGGCTGAGGGCCTGGACAGTCGCGGACAGTTTCTTCGACGTACCACAGTGCCCTGTTCGTAGGAACGGAGAGCGCCGTTGGTGCCGCTTCCATCATAGCTTATCCTGTGTGGCGACGTGAGGCCGTTGCGCCGCCTCATAAAAAGAAGACGAATGCCACGAGCGAAAAAAGAACTAAGAGACTGCCCATGGGCGAAAGGAAAGCAACGCACTGTACGACGTCGCGATAGAAGCGGTAGTCCTGGACCCACACGTCGTAGATGGCACCCGACTGCGAGCTGCCCGCGCCCTTCAGCTGGACCGTGCTCTTCGACTGCGCCCAGCCTGGAGAACCCCTTGCATGAGAAGAATTCGCCGGAGCTGACTGAAGGCGGAGGCATCAGGTACCAGTCCAGAGGGCAAAGAGCACGAAGAGAGCCAGGGCACAGCGACGCGGGCTCCTCATCTTCAGCGTTTGGCGTGTTGTTGTGTGGTCTCTTGTTCTGCCTGCCGGCACTGCGGAGAACACGACAGTGTCAGTGGCTGGCGATAGGCCGAGGCGCGGAGTGAAGTAGTTAGCTATTTCTTGTTCTCACCGGTGTTCGAGGTTCCCATGTACTAACGCGATTGGCCACCAATATACCCGGCCAACCAGAGGATATGTTGTACGTTATTAATTTATTTATAGTTTCGAATTTTGCCATGCAAACATATAACGTGCAGGTGTTCTGTGGCACGGTTGCGTGTCCCTCAGTGACAGAGACTTCGCTTTCTGTGAGTGTCTATGTCAACGGTTCATAGGCGGCGTACTCGTCGTCTTGTACATACACTGGGATCGCCTCGTAGTCCATCTTGTTGGTGGCTTCCTTGTGGAACACTGTACTCGCACACCAGACGCGCAGTGATGGTAAGCGGGAGAGACGAAGATAAGATAGCGAGATATTAGGGCCGCCCCGCGGTGCGCCTTACCTTCCAAAAGGCCCTTTCCAAAATTTCGAATGACGAAACAGCTCAAGATGACCAGCGCCACCCGACAGACGAGCGCAAACGTGCCTGCACACCACAGCGCAACGACACGCAAGAGAAGTCCATTAGTGGCGTTGTATGGTGAGCGTGTGCTTGAGAAGAATTTGGGAGGGCCGAGTGTATGGTACCAAACACGATGACCGGCGGGACCTCATCGCTCGCAAATCGCTCGGGTTGGGTGACCGACGCAACGATGTACTTGACGATGATGTAGATCGGCTCCACTGGGGCAAATGCGAAGAAGCCCAGCATCACCCTGAAGTTCTCTCGACGAACCTGCATTGCACTCACCATTGAGACAAAAAAGCTCTTCGCTCCGCCGTGGATCGCGTGTACGGGCGCGCACGTACGCCGTAGGTGGTGGTGATGACGGCCCATATGATGCTCGCAACCACCAACGCTACGTCGACAATAATGTTTGCCCCTCGAAGAAGGAACTGGAGGAGGGAAAGGTGCGGGTAAGCGGACTCGAAGAACAGGGAGAAGAAGAAGAAATGTTGCGCTTGGGCCAAACGAGAGGCGAGTGGCGCATGTGACGGGAGGTACCATGCCCAGCATCAGGACACCAACGAGCGTCAGGAAGATGTCCATCTTGAGAAGCGACACGAACGTTTGATAGACTTTGTACGCATCTGGTGTTTGGTTTTTTGCGACGTCAGTCGTCGAGCGGGCCGTGAAGAACTGACTGCGCGTGCGCACACGCGCACACCAAAGAGAGAGAGAGAGAGAGAGAGAGAGCGTCAGGCACCACGTACTAACAAGCTTCTTGTCGGAGCCTATTCGCTTGAAGACCCGCCTGCACGACATGACTGTGAGGGAACAAGAATCAGACCAGCTTCTCCAGGAGAAAGGGGTACCATCCAAAGGAGTTGTAGACGAGGATGGCGAGCACAATGTTGGCCAGTGCGAACAGAATGATGAAGGACAACCTGCAGGCACGTTCAAAGCCAATGAGCGCGAGTGGTGTGGGTGCGGTGTAGTGCGCGCCGGCTGGCACCGTGCGGCGTGGGAGAAGGAAATGCGGCTGGTGTGGTTGAGAAGACGGTACCGAATGTAGAACACAGGGTGCCGGTCCTCGATGAGAAAGCCAGCAAACGCAAAGAGAAGCAAAAGGATGGAGCCGGCCACGAAGGAGAAGAGCTCGATAGTGTTCTCGAAGAGGATGCCGTCCACACCAAAGTAGCCTGGGACACAAGATGAAAGGAAACACCGTCAACCCACCCGAGCTGCACGCCGCCAGCCTTGCAGGGAGCACGTACCAATAAAGAGGCTCATGATTATGAACAGGAAACCGCGCTTCATGGTGTCTTCGTTGCCGTTTGCCATACGCTCGATGGAGAAGCAGATTATAATCAATACTTGGATGACAATCAAGAGCAGGTAGAGTTGGGAGCGCCGCCGCAACTGGACCTAGATTGCGTACAAAAAACAACAAAACCAGATTATCGAGTTTGAATGAGATAGGGAAAGGAGAAGAATCTTGAGGCAGGAGATCATCTTACCCCGCCCAAGCTGGACAGGAAGAGGTACGACATCTTGATGGGTCCCGAGTTCTTGTTTCTCTTCCTGTTAGGAATTTCTTTTTCTTTTTTTTCCTTATTCCTTTTTCCTTATTCCATTTTCCTTTTTCCTTTTTCTTGTTGGTGAGAGGAATGAAGTCTATCAGGAAGTTTACAAAGGCTGAGCTAGGGCCTTGTCTGAAGAGGATCTGTTTGAAGTTGGTGTGACCTTTGGGCAGAATACTGCAGGGACAGTGGAGCTTGGTGCCCTCTTGTGCTGACTGGAGTGGCAGTGGACTTTGCAAAGGTGTATGATGCCATGCTCAGTGATATGTCCTGATCTACTGTATGTTGTGTGCACCCACACAAGATGACATCTTTTTCTTTGTTTTTCAAGGGTGCGTCTGCCTTGGTGTTCCTGTGCTTGTCTACAAAATTTCTAATGACTGTTGGGGTGGCCGTTGGAGACTGAAAGCGAAGCAAATCATTTGTATTGACTTGCTGTACTGCCAACACAACACAACACAACATATGTCTTCACGAAAGAAGGCCAGCAAGAAGGCCGCAGAGAGCGACAGTGAGGGCCGACCCTCGCGGACAAAGAGGGCTCCTGCCAGGCTTGACCCTAGCA
The DNA here is from genome assembly GCA_902749335.1 of Acanthamoeba triangularis. Taxonomy (NCBI): domain Eukaryota; phylum Discosea; order Longamoebia; family Acanthamoebidae; genus Acanthamoeba; species Acanthamoeba triangularis. The sequence continues at coordinate 9,423 of CACVKS010000485.1, forward strand.
GCGACGCAGGCGAGCTGTCGGGAAGCGAAACGCCGAGGCGCGGAGGGAGCAGGAGGAGAAGTGTAAGCGTAGAGCGCAAGAAGAGGAGGGGGCCCGGAAGGCCCAGGAAGACTGAGTCTGCACGCTCCAAATCGCCAGCAAAGAAGACGACCGCGCGCAAGCGCCGACGATCAGTCGATTTGGAGAGGGAGTACGAAGTCGAGCAGTTCCTTGATCTGCAGCTCCTCGTAAAGTGGAAGGGCTATGCCAAGAGTAGCGCGACGTGGGAGCCCCTAAAGAACCTCCAGACGTGCGACGAGATGGTGGTGGAATACCTGGAGAAGGTGAAGCAAAAGCTGCTCGCCAAGAGGGAGAGCAAGAGCTCGGAGGAGGAGGAGGAGGAGGAGGAGACGAAGGAGGAGGGCGAGAAAGAGGCGGGCACTCCCAAGAGGAAGAGGGGCAGGCCACCGAAGAAGGCGAAGGTGAGTGAGCAGGCAAGCGAAGAAGAGGCTGAAGGCGAGAAGGAAGCGGACGAGTGAGAGAGATCGAGTGTATCTGAGACAAGAAAACAATCCCCACGCCGATGGGACGACATGTAAGCGAGATTTGTTTTTATAAATTAAATTAAGCCACGACTCGCGGCTCGGTCTTGATCACGCAGTCACCTCCGTGCTTCTTGATTTCGGTTTGGATGGCCTCGACGGCCTTCTTGAGGAGAGCAACGCCGCGCTCGTGATCGGTGGACGAAGTGAGGAGGATGTACTCGGGAGACGTAACGAGCTGGATGCGGACGGGCGATTCGGGGGTGCTGCACTGCTGGCCGGCACGGAGGGCAGGCTTGATGGCGTCGATGCCCTCGTAGGAGAAGCACGTCACCTGGATGTCGGCCTGGATCTTGACGGGCTGGCTGCCGAGGCGATGCTGAATCGTCTTGAGGATGTTGTCCTTAATCTCGGCGGGAGCGTCGAGGCCCTCGAAGATGTCCTCGCCGGCGGCGGCCTTCTTGAACGCGTCGTAGGCGTGGCCGTACGTCTCGTACAGAGGCCACCCGATGCGTTTGTACAGGTCCTCGAGAGTGAGGATGTTGTCGCCCGTCTGCAGCTCGGCGACGTGGGCCATGATGCTGTGTACGGTCTTCGACTTCTGGTACCGCTGAGTGCATTCGACAATGTCCTCCTCCTTGAGCAGCTTCTTCGAGAGATCGATGTAGCCCTTCTCCTTGTCCACCCTCAGCACTTGCAGCACCTCCTTCTTGCCCACTCGGATGTGCTTGTTAATCGAGCGCATGCGCCTCCTCGACAACTCGGAGAGCAGGATGATGCCCTCCTTGTCGTTGTATTCGAGCAGCGACACGAAGGCGCCGATTTCGTTGATGCGATTAACGCGCACCATCACGAGATCGTCCAGCTCGGGGTATTCGGCCTCGTACATCCGGCACTTGCCGACCTTCTTGGCCACATCGGAGAGGGGAGCCACAGGGACCTCGACGCCACCGGCCTGAGTATCAATCGCGCCTTCCATCTTCAGTTCTGATTCTCGAGCGGAGAGAAAACTGAAAATCTCTCGCCTGCCCAAAGCAAAATTGCTTCCTGTCCATCAAGAAAACACGAGGAAACGAAAGAAGAACGCCAGTCGGGAAATTTCTGCGACCCACGTCACGCGCCTCCTTAGCGAGGATGACATCAGCAGCCCTGTTGGATTCTTAGGGTGGCGCCAGCAAGGGTGGTGTTGGCGTGCGTGGGCGCAGGCTGGCATTTCGCGGGTGTGATTTGCCAATTTGCCAACAAGAACAAACCCGCGTAGCGTAATCATCACATAATGGACTCCCGCTACTCCTTCTCGCTCACCACCTTCAGCCCTTCTGGCAAGCTGGTGCAGATCGAATACGCGCTTAACGCCGTGAATGCTGGTGCTACTGCTCTTGGTATCAAAGGTATAATGACGCACGCCACTTCAGATCAATCTCAATCTTCGATCTACCCACCTTTACTCAACTGTTGCACCAGTGGATTGAGTGCAAGTCATTAATCGATCTATCTGCCCCCCCCCCCAGCCAAGGATGGCGTGGTGATGGCCACCGAGAAGAAGCTGCCTCCTCTCATGGATGACACTTCGATCCAGAAGATTAGCCTCCTCACCGACAACATTGGCGTCGTCTACGCTGGAATGGGACCTGATTCGCGGGTGCTCGTGCGCAAGGGACGCAAGATTGCCCAGCAATACTTCAGGACCTATCACGCTCCCATCCCTGTGAATCAGCTCGTGCGAGAGCTCGCGGCCATCATGCAGGAGTTCACTCAGTCTGGGTATGCTCCCCCATCTGTGCTCGTCATCGACGACGCTCAAGAGTGCATGCGCGTGCCATGCTTTCGAGTCGTGCCCGTGGTCGCTCACTTTAGTCTCGTGCTGCCGTACAGTGGTGTGCGACCCTTCGGTGTCTCCCTCCTTATCGCCGGCTATGACGAAGTGGCTGGTGCTCAGCTGTACCAGGTGGATCCTTCGGGTTCGTATTGGGCGTGGAAGGCCTCGGCCATTGGCAAGGGAATGGTCAACGCCAGGACCTTCTTGGAGAAGCGGTATGCATTCTCTGTCCGTCGTGTGCGTCGCGTGTTGTGTGTCGTGTCGCATCAATGCTCATCACTGGTGATCTTGCACATCTGCAGTTACAAGGAGGACGTGGGTCTCGAAGATGCCGTCCACACTGCTATTCTGACGCTCAAGGAGGGATTCGAGGGTGAGATGACGGAGAACAACATCGAGCTGAGCGTGGTGCAGGTGATCGAAGGCAAGCCCGTCTTCAGAGTGCTCACGCCCGCCGAAGTCAAGGACTACCTCGGCGAAGTACAGTAAACACACACAACCAGACCACGCCTCTTCTTCCTCTTCATCTCTTCTTCGCCTCCTCTCCTTCTCCTTTCATGATCATGCTGTCATGGTGTCCTACCCTTGTGAATAAGGAACAAGCCCTTCCCACCACAACCACCTCTTCTTGATCGCCACCTCTGTCGGAGAACCTTCCTCTCTTTCGCCAAAGATGAGAACTTTCCTCACACGACACGCAACTGAAAGCCGCACACAGTACCCGAGCAAAAAGCAAAGATGGAGCGACTTGGCGAGGCAGCTGTGCCTCGACGAGGGGTGGTGTTGGCGGTGCAGGACATCTCTACGCCGACGGATGAGAAGGAGGCTGAAGAGGAGGTGGACACGGTGGTGGAGGAACTCAAAGGGCTGTCACACCTCCGGATCAAGCCGCGAGTGGTCATCTCAGACGCCAAGCACAAGAAGACCACCGGCAGCACTGCTGCGCAAGTGGCGACCGTCGCGCCCGCAGCCGCCAGCAGCGGCATAATCGAGCGTGGCCGTCTCTGCTCAGTGTAAGCGATTTATTCTATTTTAATTTACTTTAATCTTAATCTCAATCTTTTACAATTTTATATAAATAATTTAATAATTAATTGATTGATTGATTAATTTATATAATTAATATAGGCGTGCTTGATCAAGGCGAACCAGATATTGATTTATTTCTATTTATTAATGCAGATGCGCCACCAAGTTTGGGCGCTACACGTGCCCGCGATGCAATGCTGCATCTTGCTCGCTTCCCTGCTACAAGGTACCCGCCCAACGCGGCACCATGTCAGCGCTGGCATTGATATGCCGTGTGGGGCGAAGCCGTGCCACGCTCACGCTTCTCTCGGCGCCTGTGTGCCACGCAGGCTCACAGCACCAAGTGCACGGAGGCCTTCTACAAGGACAACGTCGAAGAGGAGCTCCGATCGCAGCGGGCCGATGAGGAGAGCCAAAGGCGCATGCTGCAGCTCCTGAAGCACATGAAGGATCAGGAGGACGAGGTCCGTACAACCAACAATCAACCAACAACAACCAACAACCCAGCGCAGCACTTCCCTCCCTTCAGCGTCGCCAGCCCATTCTTCTCACGCCTCGTGCTCCGTTCACAGGAGGAGGAAGACGAACACGAAGAGGAGGCCTACTACCGACTGGCGCAGCTCAGCACAGGTACGTGCCGTGTGTGTGTGTGTGTGTGTGGTGTGTGTGTCGTGCGTGTGCCGTGTGTCAGTCGTTGACCTCGATCGGTACTCACTCGTGTTTCCGCGCAGAGGAGAATCTGTCGCTGGAGCACCTGACGCCCGAGCAAAGGGAGGACTTCAAGCGGTCGCTGGTCGACGGCCGCATCAGCGACATGATCACCCCTTGGCAGCCGTGGTGGCTCCAACCCGCATCAGGTACCTGCCAGGCCTCTTCGCACTTCCACTTCGGCTTCGGCCCGCAGCTGACCCGAGGTCGTTTTAATAGGCCTAATCGTGCCGGTGGAGACAAAGAGAGAAGACGACGAAAGCGAAGACGAAGACGAAGGCGAATATGAACTGGAAGTGGAGGGACGGAAGCCACCATCCGTCCTTCCCGACATACCGCCGCTCTCCACACTACTCAGCAAGGAGCCGTCGCCGCTGCTGGCGTTCAACCTTCTCGACATTCTGTACGGACGGACCATGGCCCTGGACCGAACTAGGGCCATTTGGGGTAACTCACGCATTCCTTTCCGCTTTCTCTCTTCAGATTCTCCTACGCCTACGTCATGCGGTACTTTAATGGCGAACCCGATAGCGAGGCCAGCGATGCCGCCTCTTTCCTCGTCGAGATATCGGCCGTCCTCCAGGTAATTGCTAATTGACCACACGCGACCTGCGAGGTTCGTGGCAATCACTGTACGCGAGTCTTATTATTGTCTTCCTGCAGTCGAATGCCGTCCACCAGTCTCCCGACGCCGCCTTCGATGCCTGCCTAACCCACATTCTCAAGGTGGCCCGCTCCCGCCGCGCACGCGCCGCCAACACCCCCGCGTGGCTCACTGGCCTCTTTTTCTTTCGTTCAAATATTCAGCCTTCGGTGTCGGGGTCGCCCGCCTTTGGGCTGGCCGTGGTGGACGACGTCCGGCAGATCGTCGCACAGAAGCACTTCACGCTGATGGCCCTCTCCGACCTCCACGCGCTGCTGGGCCGTGCGGCCGCCGACCAAGCCACGCCCACCTCTTCCGCTGGAGCGGCGGCGGCGACGAAGGAGGCCAAGCGGCTGCGGGCCAAGCTGGCGGCGCTGCAGAAGAAGGTGTACTTCTTCGTGGCGTGGGCCAACGCCCAGGACGAGCCGCTGTTCCGCGCCACCGCTGCGCTGGTCGAGGCCTATCTCCGCGAGCAGCGCGCCAAGCGACCCGACGCCACCGCGACCGGACCCAATGGCAGTAGCAGCGCTACCTCCGCCACTACCCTTCGGCTCCCAAGTAAGCTCAGCTGACCCTCTACCGCTTTAATGCAATTGCGCGCCCACTCCATCGCCTTTCTTCGTCTCTCTCCGTTGCTGCCGCTGTGGTGGTGGCTCGGCGCGGTGGGCGGCTGCGGCGTCGGTGGTGAGCGGCGGGGGCAGGCCGTGGGCCATCAGCAGCTCCCGGACGCTGGGCGTAAGGTTCCACTTCCGCTTTGTGGGCGCCGACGCCTTCTTCACCGCTTCCTGCCGCACGACGCACGCGACAGGCGACACACGAACGTCAGAGGTGTGTGTCGTGTGTCGTGTGTGTCGTGCGCACCGGCAACTCGGCGCCGCAGGCGAACAGCCGGCTGAGCACGGCCAGAACGAACTCCGCCCGGCTGTTGTAGCGGAGCGGCGGTTCGAGCAGCGCGTCGAGGAGGGCGCCCCAGAGCGGGCCGCGCACCATGTCGGGCTGCCTGGCCAGCAGTAGCACCACCACCTCCAGCTTCCGCTCGTGCGACGTGTACTTCGACGCGCCCACCAGATCCGTCAGATACCCAGCCTGCTCGCCGAGTGAGTTCTTTCGCGTGTCGTGTGTCGTTGGTGTCGTGTGTCGTGCGCGACCCTGATGTGCGGCTGTGTAGTGTGTGTCGTGTGTGTCGTGTGTCGTGTGGTCAAGTACTCTGATTACGGCGCCGTGGTCGAGGAGGCATGAGAGGAGTGCGGGCGACAGGTCGCGGCGGTGGAGGACCTTCTCGACGCACGGGGTCCAGCGCCATTGCGGGTCGATGATGAGGGCCTGTCGCTGCTGCTGCGGGCTGCCGCGCGCGGCGTGCGCTACCAGCAGACACGCGGCCTCGTCGGCCAGGGGCGACTTGGACCCGCACACCATCTCCAGCAGGTCCGGTTCGTCCGCGTCGGCGCCATAGTCCAGAAGCAGCATCACCAGCGCGATCTTGTTGGGACTTTGCGACTGCACCGCACACGCACACGCACAACACAGACACCGCACGACGCACACACCGCACACACCGCACACGTTCGGTGAAAATCACAGGCATAAAGAAAGAGGGGTGATTGGGGAGGGGAGTACCATGCGGCAGGCGACGTCGAGTGGACTGCACGGGCAGCCCTCGTCGAGGTCCGGCGGCACGCCCAGGTCGAGCAGCGTTCGGGCCATCTCGACGTCCCCGCAGCGCAGGGCCAGCATCAGGGGCGACCACTCGTCCAGCGCCGAGGGCCTGCGGAGGTCGGCCGGGCTCAGCAGCGGCAGCAGGGCCTGAAAGACGCTAGCGCGGCCGTAGACGCACGCCCGCTCCAACGCTGTTGACATGTCACCAAACCCTCGTCATCACTGACCTTGCGCACACGCGCGCGTGTCTTGGGCGTACCGGTGCGGCCCTTGTGGGACGAGGCCACCACTTCGCGCCTTCGGTTGTCGTCGACGCATTGCCCCAGGAGGTACTCCGCCAGCTCCCCCTGATCCCCCTCACCTGTCGCACGCGGGCGTCAGGTCACACATGCGTGTGGGGCGATGCGTGTCGTGGGGCGCGCTGCGAGAGAAGGCGCACAGGCAGCGTGGAAGGCCGCCTCCATGGTCCCGCCGCTGCGGCGGAAGGCCCACTCCAGCTCGCCACCGGCCGAGGTCTCAAGCCACCTCATCAGCTCCTCGCGTCGCGCCATGGCCCGAAACAGGGCCTCGCCCGCGCCTGCGCGAGCCGCCTTGAGCACCACGCGCCACTCGACCTCGACGCCAAGCTCGACCACCAGCATCTCGATCGTACGCGGGTCGCGGCCCTTCAGCACGGCCAGCTCCAGCGGCAGCGTGCGGTGCTCGCCGGGCTCGGCCCAGCTGCCGGCCAGCAGCCGGGCCACGACCCGACGATCGGGCGAGCGCGGGGCGACGAGGCGGCCCAGCGCGGCGTGGTGGCCGCAGGCGAGGATCCAGTCCAGCAGGCGTCGGCGTAGGGCGGGGCCGGCGAGCCGGCGCCGGGTGCGCACACAGGAGAGGCACCAGGTGCGCCATGAGGCCTCGCGCTCGGGCCCTTCGTCAAAGCCTTCATCTCCGTCGGCATAGGTCCGCCGAAGTGTTGCTCGTGCCACTGGGTTGGCCAGTGGCGTCAGCCGCACACGACACATG
>CACVKS010000486.1:0-18224 GCA_902749335.1 Acanthamoeba triangularis
GATGTGACGGGCTGTTGGCCCTCGTCGAACAGGAGGAGGGAACTCACCAGGCCCTTGTGCTTCATTTTCACTGAATTGATACCCATCGTAAGCTCCGCTTCCCCCACACGTAGAAAATGGAGGAGGGGAGGAAGAGAAAGAAGTGCAAGGCGGCGTACGTTGGTTGAGGATGGACTGAGTAGCGTTGGAGATGATGTCCACCAGCTTGTTGGCAAAATTGGTGAACTTCTGGTTCTGAATCGATGGCTTGCGGGCCGCTGCACACACGACGCACGACGCACGACACACACAGCTTAGCCTGGCGCTCCGTCGCACAGCTGTTGTGTTGTGACCGCCCCACACCACACACCCACGGCACCTACCGGCGGTGAATTCGGGGTACTCCTTGAGGAAGCCCGCGAGGATGGCCTTGGCAATCAGCCGGCCAAAGTCTGGTCCCTGCGGTGGTACGGTGTGTTAACGCGCGTGCGCGTGCAGTTGTGTGTATGTGTGTATGTGTGTGTGTGCGTGCGGTGTGTGGTGTGGTGTGGTGCCGGTAACAGGGCACGATAGAGCGCGGTGAGCCAGACGTACGTCGTCGATGTCGTGAAACAGAGCGCACACCATGCTCGTCTTCTCGTAGTCGGCGTCCAACACCACCGTCACGGCCACTAAGCGAGAGAGCAGGAAACCATTGAGCGCACGCGCTTGGGCGCGACGGCACGGGCGCTGAGAGAGAGAGAGGCCAAGGTACCTTGGCCGTACTCGATGTACGAGGGGTGCATGGCGAGGCTCTGCTTGGACAAGGTCTGGATGGTGGTCAGCAGACCTCCGTACAGGGTTGCCCTCTGTCCCACGCCAACCACAAGGCATGAGCATTTAGCCAAATTACTGCGATTAATTCGAGAGAGAAATCATGATTTGTTGGGAGAGGGTGGGTAAGCGTACGCCAGCGATGGTCTTGACCCACTCTTTCTCGAACACAACGCGCCCACTTGAGCCGATCAGCACCAGCAGCGCATGCAGCATTGTGTGGCGTTTTTGTAGATTATTAATCAATTTATTGGTGCATTTTCCCGTTGTTCTTTTGATTTTATTGTTGGTTGAGCTCGACGACAACGAACGAGCGAGACATGTCGGAACACGTACGGCCGAAGCACTACCGTAAGGAGCCGCTGGGATGGGCGCCCCAGTTCATGGCGCTTTGGATCTCGCGCGTCCTGTTCTATCCGACCCTCATCTACAACGTCACCCTCTACTACCTCTGGCCCACCAAATTCCGTACCTCGCCCCCTCCAATAATCGAATCAAATCGCTCGCAACGCGTTGATCACCATAGCCAACAATTACCCGATCAATTAACCCTAAAACAAAATAAAAATAAAAAACAATAAACCGCCACAGGGAACTGGTGGGACCGTGTCGACGACTCCATCATCCTGGGCGCTCTGCCCTTCTACTGGTACCGCCGCTCCCTCTTCCTGTTCTCTCGTTTGTGTGCGGTGTGCGGTGTGCGGTGTGCGGTGTGCGGTGTGCGGTGTGCGGCTGATTGCCCCTTGGCCACTGATGGGCTGTGCAGGCACGTACCTCTGCTGTACAATCAGGGCGTGAGGGGCGTGGTCAACACGTGCGATGAGTACGCCGGACCCGTTCAGACCTACGCGCGCTACGGCATCGAGCAGCTCCGGTACCTCCTCCTCCTCTTCTTTCTATTGGGCGCCGTGTGCGTGTGCGGTGGTGTATGCGTATGTGGCAGCTGACATAAAAGGACCTCTTCAGCGTCCCCATTGTGGACTACTTCCCGCCCACTCTGGAGGACGTGAAGGTGGCCCTGCGCTTCATCCGCAAGCACACCAACAACGGCGACAGCGTCTATGGTATGCATTCTTAGGCTTGTGTTTGTGTTGTGTTTGTTGTATTTGTCCAGCTACCCCCCCCCCACTTCGAGGGTCGGCTGATGTCACCTCCCACGCACAGTCCACTGCAAGGCTGGCCGAGGACGGAGCACCACCATCGTCCTGTGCTACCTCATCGAAAGGTAACACAACACACAACACACAACACATACACACCCCACACACACACAACGCCACCGCTCGCGCACATGTGTATCACCTCACACGGTGAGCGCGCAGGTATCCTGGGGTGAAGCCCGTCGAGGCCCAGACCCACTTGAACAAGAAGCGGCCGCAGGTGTCGCCCAACGTGTGGAAGCGCCAGGTGGTGTTCGACTTTTGGGACACCGTGCCGCAGGACGAGGACGCGTCCGGCACGCCCGTGACCATCCCCGAGCCCGGCACCAGCACCGCCGTCACGACAGCCGACGGCGACGACAAGAAGGACCAGTGAGCAAGGAAAACTTGCTTTTTCCTTTTCATTTTCCCGCTAAGGGTTGTAAAAGAAATCTGTTTTCTTGGTTCTTTTTTCACATCGCGCCATTCGCATTGCCCTTCTGTTCTGAGGCAAAGTGCATCGAGAGCTTCTTGATTCAGCCAAAAGGTTCTACCTACGGCGCATTTTCCATGATCATGGAATCAGAAATCAATTCCGCCGAGGGGAGCGTTTTCGTTGGAGATGACATCGACTGGCAATCTCTTGGTGCGTCGTCCATCTTCCCCTTCCCAGTGTGACGCAGTGATTTGAGGGGTGAGGTTCGCTGTGCAGCCATAATATATGAATAAATGAATAAATACAATAAATACAATAAAATACAATAATCGGTTCACCCGTCTCACTCACGGTGCGCGGCTGTACGGGGTGAGAGCAGACAAGTCCAAATTCTACGTCTGGTCCTTTGCGTTCTTCATGGGCGTGCGGACGCTGGTCTACCCGCCCATTCTCATCAAGACGAGGCTGCAAGTGCAGCAGGTACACCAAGAGACCCTCACACTGTTCCTCTGCTTCGCGCCACACGCACGCACGCGCGCACAACTTACCCCGCTTGCTTGCGTCGCGACCGATCAGGGGCGCTCGCAGTATCGAGGGACCTTTGACGCATTCCGCAAGATATTCAAGCTGGAGGGATTCAGAGGTGCGTGAAGGGCTCAATTGAACCTAGCAAGCTGGTGTGTGCGTGTGCGGCGGTGCGTGTGGGTGTGAACTGACCTTCCTCCATTCACGACGCCAGGCTTCTACAAGGGCTTCCTCACCACGTCGGTGGGCATCATTCCCGGTAAGGCATCATCCACGTAGTGATGGAAGGAGGGGATCAGTAGATGTCACTTACCCCCGGTGCTCGGTGCTACATGACATTTCATTCTTGCAGGCCAGTTCATGTACATCACAGTCTACGAGTTTGTGCGACATCAAATCAAGTCATTTTTCCCAGACTCGTTGAGATATGGTGCGGTGCCTTCTCTCTCTTGTGACGCCACAACCACCAACTCCACGTTGCGTTGATCGAATACTCATCGATGCCCGTCGCGATCGAGTAGACGCTCTTCGCAACTTCATTGGAGGCGGCACGGCTTCGCTGGCCTCGTCCTTGGTGAGCGTGCCGCTCGACGTCATCTCCCAACTTCTCATGATCCAGGTTCGTACTTGCGCGGCGGGAAAACCAACGCGCGACCCCATGTCGGCCTGGCGCTCACTTTCTCGCTCTCCCCCTTTCTTCTTCACTCACACATCAGGACGGTACGGTGAACAAGCGGAAGTACTCGGGCGGCATCAGTACGTCCTACCGACCTTGCGCAGCCGTTCTTGCTCGCTCGCTTGCTGGCGTGGTGATCGCTCGCAAGCTCATCCATTGCACCCACTAGATGCGTTTTGCGACATTTTGAAGACGGAGGGAGTGCGAGGGCTGTACCGCGGCTATACGGCGTCGATGATGGTGTACGTCCCCTCGTCGGGCATCTGGTGGGGCACCTACGCCAGCGGTACGGTCCCTCTCCCCTCCAGTCATCCCCTGATGACTGTTTGGACATTTTCTCTGTCTTTCTTTCTTTCTTTCTTTCTTTTGATGGGCGTGTTGGTGTTGTGCCACAGTCAAGGGCAAGGCTGCCGCATTCATCAACGAACAGGGAGGGTTGCTCCGGCAGTTGGACGTGCTCGTGTTCGGGTTCTGTGGTATTCTTGCCGGCAGCACCGCCGGTACAGCCTCACTCCGCTCCCGCTCATCTACGATGTGCATCCCTAGTAGATGGCCGCGGGTCTGTCTCACGCCACGTCACAACTCTTTGGCTCGTTGCAGTGGTGGTTACCAACCCGATGGACGTAGTCAAGACCCGGCTGCAGGTGCTGGCCTACACCAACCCTTCTTCCCCGGCGACTTCGTCGGCCGAAGCAGCGGCGCCGCCGCAGCAGACTACGACCAGCAGCCAGCGGCCACCAATCGCCTCTCCAACTCGAAGTTATCAGAAGATCTCCATCTGGGCGACCGCCAAGCAACTGCTCCGAGAAGAGGGTGCCGTGCCTTCGCTTTTATGTCGCATGTGAGCCAACGAGAGCCCTTGGAAAGCTCACGCACGGCCATTCCCCATGCGCGGCACTAGGTTGGCGAGCGCTGAAGAAGGGCATCACGGCGCGAATGATGTCGATGGCCCCCGTGTCCTTCCTCATGACCATCACCTACGAGCAGGCCAAGCGTCTCTCCGTCAAACAATAGTCGGCGAGGTCCCACGCAGGAATGCGAGGAACATTACCAAAATATTTAAATTCCAAACGGAAATTAAAAGAACAACTAAAAACAAATTCCACAATAGCAATATTGATTGTAATAATGATGGAGATCGGATCGGGGAAGGATGGAGAGGAAGATGGAGGAGGTGTATATACGATTGCGGTGGTGGGTGGCGGAGGGGTGGGCAAATCCTCCCTCATCCGTCGATTTATCGAGCGGGTAGGCGACAAGAGGAAAGATGAAGCGGAGGAAGCCGTCGTCAGCAAGACGGGTGAGAGTGAAGGAGACGAATACGAACCCACTCTGCGCGATGAGTACACCATTCGCATCCACCTCTCCGCTCAACGCTCCTGTACGCCCTTCGTCGTCGTCTTCGTCTTCGTCTTCGCTTTCCTTTTCGCTTTCGCTCTTTGCCCTCCCACCACTCGCGCCCTCACGTGAGTGTCGTGTCGCAACCTGGTTCGTGTATCGTCGTGGACGCCACAGGCGTGGTGACGTTGATCGACACGGCGGGCCAGGAGCAGTACGTGGAGGCTCGACGCGAGGCCATCGGCTCGGCCCAGGGCTTCCTCCTGGTCTACGACGTCACCCAGCGGTAGCCTCCCCAACAGACTAACGTAGTAGGCCAGCAGGTGGGCCGCTGCTGATGGTGTAGGCTCGGACCGTTGCGTGTGGGTGCAGGATGAGCTTCGAGGAGTGCGAGGGGTTCGTGGACGACGTGTGCCGCGCGAAGAACAAGGACTCGCGAGAGCTGCCCATGCTCGTGCTGGGCAACAAGAACGACCGCCCCGCCGACAGGCAGGTATAGTACTACCTCAAAACCTCGCCGTGTGCCCATGTGTCGTGATTGTGTCGTGCGGTGTGAGCTCAACCTGTCGCGCTTGTGGCTGAGCAGGTGAAGACCGAAGACTTGCAATCGTTCGGCGATGACGTCGGCTGCCCGTGGAGGCACGTACACCGCCTGCGTCCCCCTCCCCTCGGGTGCCACCGGCGCAGGCTCATGAAGAGATACCGCACGCGCGCCCTATGACGTCGCCCAGGGAGGTGAGCGCCGCGGACGGGATGGGCGTGGAGGAGGCGCTGCGGACCCTGATCGAGCTGATCGACGTGAGCTGCAGCCGGGGCAAGGAAGGGGTCCTGGCCATCACGCCCAGCACGCTCAACCGGTGGAAGAAGGTGCCCGCACGGCACGCGCCCCATTCCACGACCTTGCTCACGGTCTAACCCGAACCGACAACTTTGCGTGCTACTGTCGACAGTACTGGTTTGTGCTGAAAGGCGACGAGCTCAACTACTTCAAGAGCACCAAGGGCATGCCGATTGTGTCCAAGCCCAAGGGCACCATCAAGCTGGTACGAGCCGCCCTTCCAGGACACGCGCTCGGATGCGTGGCTCATGAGCCGAGCGAACGCAGGAGGGCATGATCGAAGTACGACGAGCGCACAAGGATGTGGGACGCGAAGATGCCCTGGTGATGGTCATGCCCACCGGCACCTTCTACTTCGGAGCCAAAAGCAGGTGAACCACATTTCCTCCCGCGGTGGTGGGTGCGCGCGCATACCAACGTGACTTGGCGCAGGAAAGAGAGGGAAGAATGGCTCGGCGTGCTGAAACGGCACGTGCGAGCGGTGATGATGAAGAAGTTCAACTTCCCCTTCGAGGACATCGCGACGGAGCTCGACGAAAGCAGTGCTAGCGGTTTGGACCAGGGACGGTACCTCACCACCACCGGCGGCGAGCGCGCATTGTTGTTCGAGAGCTCTGGCAAGATCAAGCGATCGAAGAAGAAGAGCGGCAAGGCGAAGAGCGGCGATCTTTCGCTGAGCAGTGGCGACGTGCCGACCGCGATAGACAAGATCAGCAAAAGAGAGAAGCAAGAGAAGAAAGAGAAAACGAAGAAAAAGAACGAAGAGCGAGAAGGCACGCCGGTAAGGGAAGACGAAGAGGAGGAAAGCAGCGAAGCAGCCGATGCCTTCACCATCGCAGTGTTGGGCGGTGGCGGAGTGGGCAAGTCATCGCTCATCACCCGATTCCTGGTCGACGATTTCTATGGCGAGGACACCGCCGATCCAACCCTACAGGACGAGTATTCGGGCCGCATTGTGATCGACAACCGTGCTTGTACGTCTCTCTCTGTGTGTCGTGTGTGTTTGTGTGTGTGTGTGTGTGTGTACGCTAAGCCTGCCGGCGTGGGTTGCGCCCACAGGCGTGGTGACGTTGATCGACACGGCGGGCCAGGAGCAGTACGTGGAGGCGCGACGCGAGGCCATCGGCTCGGCTCAGGGCTTCCTCCTCGTCTACGATGTCACCCAGCGGTACTCCAAAAAAACCAGCCCCATTTGACTCCGAGCGAACCAAGCCCGCAGGCATTGGTCAGGCTGGTTGAGCGAGTGATCATTGAAATGTCCGTTGCGTGGGAGCAGGATGAGCTTCGAGGAGTGCGAGGGGTTCGTGGACGACGTGTGCCGCGTGAAGAATCAGGACTCGTCCGAGCTGCCCATGCTCGTGCTGGGCAACAAGAACGACCGCCCCGCCGACAAGCAGGTACAGTACACTACTGAGGCCAGTCGACTCTTCTTTCCAGCGCATTCCAGCGTTCATTCCTGAATTCCGATGCTGATCTCTTCTTTGTTCAGGTTTCCACTGAAGAGCTCAGGAAGTTTGCGGATGCTGCGGGGTGTCCCTGGAGGTATGCGGAAAGTTACATGGTTTCGCTGTGTCGTTTGTTGACGCGCGCGCGCACACACAGGGAAGTGTGTGCGGCATCGGGAGACGGCATCAAGGAAAGCCTGTGGGCGCTGATCGAGCTGATCTCCGTCAGCCGGAGCAACGGCAAGGGAGGAACGCTGTGGCTCTCGTCCAGCACCAACCCGCGATGGAAGAAGGTTTGCCTCCTCCCCTTTCGTTATACGTCTCGTGAAAGGAATGCATGCCAACAACATTCCTCTCTGCATTCCACAGCGATGGTGTGTGTTGAAGAAAGACGAGCTGCGCTACTACAAGCACTCGAAGGACGTACTGTTCGATAAGCAAGCCGGATGTGTGAAACTGGTGCGCGGGCTGAGCCCAACCACATCAACTCTACTTTATTGAGGGCGCTAATGGATCGCTGGTTCGCAGGAGGGCATGATTGAGGTCAGAAGAGGGAGCAGCGAGGTGAAGAGAGAGCACTCGCTTCAGATGGTCACCTCCCTTGGCACCCTCTTCTTTGCTGCTGAATCCGAGTACGCCATAATCTCCCTCACCAAGATGTGTTTCAGCTTTCAAGTTAACACACGTCACACAGGTCCGAGCTCAATGCCTGGCTCGACGTGCTCAAGCGTCACGTGCGCGCTGTTGGGATCCGCAAGTACAACGTCACCCTCCACCCGGAGCGGCGTAAGGAAGGTAAGGACGGCGAGGGCGGGCCTGTCGCGATGAGCGAAACCGAAACCGAAAGCGAAAAGAACGAAAGCGACGTCGAGGGAAGGAAGAAAAAGCAGACCTGGGCCGCGGTGGAAGATACCACCAACACGTCCTACAACGACGCATCGACCGACGTCGAAAGAGCGAAGAAGACCAACAGCGGCGAGGAAAACGTCAAGCGGGGCCACCGCGGCGGGAGCGACAGTAGTGCGACGAGAAAGGAGCGCCAGGAGAAGCGAAACACGCCGAGCAAGATGCTGATGACGTTCCTCCGCACCTCGCTCGCCAATCTCAAGGAGGGCGGCAGCGACGCGGCGGCCAACCGACTGGACCGAAGCCCAAGCTCCGGCGGCAGCAGTGACGAAGCGTCGACGTCACCGCTCTCGGGCGGCAGTCCGTCGTCGTCGGGTCGCCGCCGCAGCACGCTGTCGCTGGGCCGCAAGAGCGGAAGCATGTACGCGCCCTCTCGATCGGCTCCGCTGCCGGCCGTCGAGGAGCGCCAGCGAAGCCAGTCGGTCGCGCGGCAGGCAGACCACGGCGATGGCACAACGGGGTCGGCGACCTCGCTGCCAGGGTCCCCGCAGCGAGTCGCGGTCAAGAAGGAGGCGACGCGCCGCAAGGCAAAGAGCGAAGACGACAATGAGTGGAAGAGCCTCTTCGGCGCCGAGAAAGAGAAGACGACAGAGGCAAAGAACGAAGACGACAAAAACGAAGCAAAGGAAGCGAACGATCTGGCTGCATCCAAGACCCAAGTGGTGACCTCTCCGCGACGCAGAAAGAAGAAGGAAAAGGAGGAGGAAGAGGAGACCGACAGCAGCCAGAACAAACCCACCAAGAAGAACAAGAAGGGGAAGAAGGAGAAAAAGAACTGATCTACATGTACTATAGCTATGAAGATCGATCACACCGCCTTGACCACCTCCTCGGTGGTCACCACCCACGCGAACTCCCGGTGCAGATCGCTCAGGCTGCACTGGTGCACGTCCTCCGCGCTCCACTTGCGCCCGTCGACCCCCACCCGATCGAAGGTGGCGCAGGCGTCGCCCACGAGATAGGTGTCGAAGCCCAGGTTGCCCGCCATCCGCGTGGTGGTGCTCACGCAGTGGTTGGTGGTCAGCCCGCACAGGACCAGGGTCGTGATGCCCCGCGCGCGGAGCTCCTCCTCCAGCGTGGTGCCGATGAAGCTGCTGTTGACGTGCTTGGTCAGCCGGCGCTCGCCCTCGATCGGCGCGCACAGCGGGACGGCGGCGAAGCCCTCCGGGCTGAAGTCCGGGTTGAGCGGGCTGCCAGCCTCGAGGGAGTGGTGGTGGACGTGCCACACCGGGCGCTTGGCGGCTCGGAAGGCGGTGAGGAGCGCGTGGATGTTCGTCTCTGCCTGCGGGTTGTTGCGTGCGCCGCCCCAGTGGGCCAGCTCATCGAATCCTATTTTATTCATAATAATTTTGAATAAATGAATAAATGCAATAAAAATAAAAATAAAAATAGTCAAATAAGGCAGGGTACCATGCTGCACGTCTATCACCACGAGTGCCGTAGCCTGCTGAGGCAGAGTGGAAGGGAGCGGCTGAGGGGTGGACATGTTGTCGGCTGTGAGATGAGTTTGCAGTGGCGGTGGAGGAGCAGCGGCAAAGCGAACAAGTTGGGGTAGCGGAGATACGATGGAAGCTTCCATCAAATTTGGCGAATGTTTCAATTTTTTCGAAACGCAACCTGTATTGCGGGTTTTGTTTTGGGCTTTTTCTTCATTCTCTACTCGATTGTGTGTAATCTTTCAATCGCCAACAGGATGCCCAAGCAGACTGACAACAACGGAGAGGAGCAGAACCGACGTGGTGGAAGGGGCAGAAGAGGCGGAAATCGCGGCCGATTGGGTCCCGCCAGACGCGGTGCCGGCGCCATCGCCAAGGATGGCGAGCCGCCCAAGAAGAAGGTCCGCACGGCTGACCTCATCCGCAGCACGCAGCGCCTCCTCCGCAACAAGGTACCTTGTGGTGGCGAGATCCGTTCGAAGCGTTTTCATTTCATTTCATTTCATTTAAAATTCAAGATTAAATTTCATCTTTTGGACAGAAAGACATGCCGGAGGAGCAGCGTAAGGCAAAGGAGGCCGAACTGGAGCGGCTCATCAAGCAGCGCCAGGCCGAGCTCCAGGAGAAGAAGAATGACCAGTACCAGCGCAAGTACAAGATGATCAAGTTCTTCGGTACATGACACCACCCGGGGTGCACTGTGTCGTGTGGTGCACACGGCCTGACGCGCGAGCTGCCATGGTGGTGCCTTCGCTCTTGCAGAGAAGCAGAAGCTGGACCGACAGCAGAAGACGCTCCAGAAGAAGCTCCTTGCCGCCACCACCGATGACGAGAAGACCGCCCTGCAGCAGCAGCTCGACAAGATCGCCGAGGATCTGCTCTACGTCACTGTATGCCCCATCTCGTGTGTGTGTGTGTGTGTGTGTGTGTGATGCGATAGTGTGTGCGTGTGCGGTGGTGAGCTGACTTGTCTTGTTGCGAATTCGCAGTATTTCCCGCGCGACGAGAAGTACATCTCGATCGTGAAGGAAATGACCGACCCCAAGGTGCTCGAGAAGCGGAACGAGATCAAGAAGCGGGTGCAGGCCTACGTCCAGGAGAAGAAGGACAAGGGCGAGGCTCTCACCGAGGAAAGCGAAGCCGAGGGCGAGCTCGAGGGCGCGGAACAGACCGAAGCCGCCGCGGCAGCGGAGGCCGAAGAGAAAGAAGAGGGGAAGGAGGAGGAGGGGAAGATGGAAGAGGGCACCACGACGGAGAAGAACGAAGACGAGGCCACTGGCGAGAACGGCGAGGAAGACGAAGACGACTTCTTCGTGGAAGAGAAGGCGACGGAGGCCAAGCCGCCCACGCCCGCCAAGGCCGCTGAGGCGAAGCCCGCCGCCAAGGCCGCCAAGGCCCAGCCCGCCAAGACCACGCCCGTCAAGGCCGCTGAGGCGAAGCCCGCCGCCAAGGCTAAGTCCGCCGCTCCTGCTAAGGCCGAGGCCAAGCCCTCGATCGGCCCGACCAAGGCCAAGCCCGCCACTCCGGCCAAGACCGAAACCAAGCCCTCGGTCGAGCCGGCCAAGACCAAGCCCGCCACTCCGGCCAAGACCGAGACTCCCGCCTCTCCTGCCAAGGCTGCTGAGGCTGCTGAGGCCAAGCCCGCCACTCCAGCCAAGGCCGAAACCAAGCCCTCGGTCGCGCCGGCCAAGACCAAGCCTGCCACTCCGGCCAAGACCGAGACTCCCGCCGCCAAGACTGCGACACCTCCACCAGCAAAGCCGTCGCCGGAGGCTACTACGGCCCCCAGCACGCCAACCACGTCGACGACCGCCGCCGCCACACCAACCACGCCCACTGCTGCTCTGACGTCGGCGCAGAAGAAGCGACTGAGGAAGAAGCGAAAGTCGGGCCAAATGGAGGGAGCCAAGGAGGAGGCCACCACCACCACGACTGCGACGCCGACGACAAACACGGCCGCCGCAGTCGCACCGGCGACGATCAAGAGCGATGCCATCCAACAGGCCAAGGCCGACCTTGCGCCGCAGGCCGAGGCGGACAAGGTCTCGGAGACCACCACGCAGGAGGCCCAGGCCACCACCCCCGCCAAGAAGAGGAGGCGAAGCCGCGGCGCCAAAACTGCCGCTGCTGACCCTGCCGCATCCGCCGCAGCCGCCGATGCAGCTGATGCCAACAAGATGGACGTCGTGCCGGCCAAGGAGCCCGCGTCCAGCCCAGCCGCAACGAAGAAGCAGGCGCCAAGCCCGGCCGCGGCCAAGAAGGGGACGCCGAGCCCGGCTGCTGCCAAGAAGGGCGCGGCCAGCCCCGCGGCCAACAACAAGCGAAAGGCCGCGGCTGCCGCGCAGCCCGTGAAGAAGGCCGCTGCCGCGCCCGCGCCCGCGCCCGCTGAGGATGACACCGATGAGGTCACCGAGGTGCCCTCGCGCAAGAAGAAGAGAAGGTACCACAATCCTCTTCTCTCTCTCTCACGCTCGAGCTGACGACAATCCTCGATCTTTGCTTATGGTGCACATAACAGCGGTGGAGAGTTTGACCCGAAGGTGGCCAAGAACCTGACCAGCCAGCAGCCGGCCCCACCCGCCGAAGCCGCGCCGCTCCCGGAGAAGAGCCACACCAAGTTCCAGTAGCGAGACCCGTTCTTGCTCAACCAAAGAAAACACAACACAACCTGCTACCGTCCGTGTTTCTTGTTGTGCTTCGACAGGCTGCAGTTGTATTGTGCAGCAATGGGTGGTTTACATGATCCTGGTGCAGGACAAGTGGTGGAGCTACTTGTTCCTCTTCGAGCGGAAGGCCCAGAGAACCTTGGCGGTCTCGTCGCCCCGCCTCTCCTTGCGCGCCTGCTCCTTGACGACCTTCTTGGCCTTGCGCTTCTCGGCCTTCTCCTCTTCGAAGGCGTCATCGTCTTCGTCGCTGTCGGAGAGCGCCAGGCCCTCGTCCATCTCGCGCACCTTCACGCTCTTGAGCTCAGACTCCAGGACTCGCTGCTTGCTGCCCCAGGCCTTGAACTTCTGCTTGTTTTCCTCCGAACCCATGGCCACCTTCTTCAGCAACTTGGTGTGCGTAAAGTTCTCCAGGCGAGCTGCCATGAAACCAAGATTAGTAACACGAGGGCAGTGTTAGGCTGTACGCCACGATCTCGCAGCCGGCGCGAGCGAGCGAGCGGTGGCCGTACCAGCGGTGTACTCGCCCTTTTGCGCGATCTTGGCCGACTTCTGGACGGCGTTGAGACCCAGCACGTCGACGTTGGCGGCCAACTCGGCCTGCTCCCTGTCGCGGGTGGCCTTCTGCTCCCTCGAGATGATGCGGATGCACTTCATGCCATCGAGCTTCGTGTAGCGGATCTGCCGCGCGCGTCAGGAAACGAGTCCACCCTAAGGTCAGCAACTGGTAACACGAGTACTGGGTGGGAATTTGGGGGGTCTTGATGCGCACCTGAAGCTGGAAGGGCAGAGCGCTCAGCTCAAGATCGATGCCCAGAGCCTTGGCCTCTTCGATGGGGCGCACACCAAACTCGAAGGTGAAGGCGCTCTCGGTGGTTACATTACCCACATCGCGCGAGATGAAGCTGTTCTTAGTGGTCGACCGCTCCTTTTCGTCTTCGCCGTCCTCAGCGCGGACGAAGAGGCCCTTGTGGAGGATCAGCTTCACGCCCACGTTGGTGGCGATGATGGGCTGCGAGAGGATCGACGAGAACTCCTGCGTGATGCGGAGAGGGTCTGCACCGAACGAGTTGCGTCAGCGAAACGGTTCTGCGGCATGAGTGCAGTTGCGGCCTGTGGGCGACGCACCAACAATGTTGACGCCTCCGTTGGTCTTCTCGGAGAGGGCACCAAGCTGCTCCATGCGGCAGTCCTGCCCCTTGATACCGATAATGGAGATGGTGACACCGTGCAGGACGGCGAAGTCTCTGTTCACCGAGCGCCGTGGCAGGGTCAGCTTGTGTGAGCAAGCTATGGAGTTGTCCACCCTTTCAGACGCAGCGTACCCAATCTGTTCATAGAAGCGCTCGGACGCTCTCTTCTTATCCTCGGTGTTGATGTCATCCAATTGGCCCAGTCCCACGTTGGACAAGCCGTCGGTGCACACCACGATCTGTCCGTGACGGAAGAAAGTGTGGGTCAGTTACCAATCAAAACACCAAGACACACAAAGTGCTCAACGGCGTACCTCTGAGCCCGGATTCTGCGAGGCCATGCCAATGCACACGAGAAGAGCGGGACCAAGCGCGGTGGGTCCGGTCTCCTCGAGGGCAAAGAGCTTGGTGGAGAGGGCCTTCTTGGCCTTGCTAATGGGGACGCCAGGCGACTGCGACTTGCCCAGCTGGAGCAGCTGGTCGTAGTCGTCCAGCTTGTCGCCTGTAATCGTGACAGGCGGCTGGTAGCCGTCGCCGACCACCGTCACCTCTCCATTGAACGTCACTACACCAACGAAAGAGCGTCAGTGGCAATGTCTGTGGTGATGAATAGTGAGAGTTTTGTCTCGGTACCGAGTCCTACGCGACGGGAAGGCTGCTCCTGCTCCATTTGCGCAAGCTGGGCATCGACGGCGGCCTGAACAGACTGGAGGCGGCTCACGTAGGTAACGTTACGCTTCTCACGCGGAGCCCATTGGTCCGCCCTTTCGGTGTTTAGTGACTCGAGGCGCTTGCGAGCCTCGGCGCCCTTGAGCTCGTGCTTACCCTCGATCTCCGTGGTCACGCACCTGAGCAGGCGCCAGGGACAGCGTCAATCGCACACAGCGAGAGCGAAACCAATCAGCGGTCGGTGGTAGAGGTCCGTACATGCTACCAGAGATGTCGATGCAGAAGATGAGCTGCTTCTCGCTGGACGACGAGCCGCGGGAGACAGCCTCGTTGGGCGGTTCAAGAATGTAGTCTACCGACTCCTCGCTCGGCATCTACATGAGATAGGAGTCGTGAGTGGACAAGGCCTGCGGGCATGACAAGCAAGAGGGGCGAGCAGCTCAAGTACGAACCTCCTCTTCGTCGAGGTTGAGCTCATTGTCGGTGCCGCAGAAAAGGCAATGCCAGACGGGCGTGCTCTTCTCCTTGTCCTTGCCTTCGCTGGCCATCTTGGCTACGTCGATGGCCGAGAGCGCGGCCTGGCACTTCGTACAGAAGACAGGATCGCCTACACGACAAGGCCGAGACGTCAGAAAAGTCTACGACCGTCTTCAGTTGTAGTAGAAGCTGTGATGGCGTACCGGTGGCAACGGGAACGTCCTGGGTCAGGGTGCCCAGCTTGACCGAGATTACGTTCGTGTTTGCCTTGCGTACTTTCCTCTTCCTCAACTGTTTGAAGGGAATTAGAACGTGATTTTGATTGATTGCAATCAAAGACCAGAAGACTGAAGGTGGTGTTGCACGGTGTGGGCGTACCTTGGAGAAGAGGCTCCTCTGTTGTGGCTGAGGAGGGGGCGGCGGAGGCGCAGCAGAAGAGGACGACGTCGTTGTGTCGCCAAACAGGTCGTCGCTGTTGACCTCGGATCTTTCGAGAAGGTCCTCCTGCTCATCCCATTCCACCTCCTCCTCCGAGTCCGCGTTCATGTCCACCCATTCTGATCCAGCTTGCATCTTGATTATGTCTGAGTTGAATCGAAATCCGACGCCTGCGATCCACTACTTGTGTGGCCTGCGCTTCAGCCAAATGTGTTCGTCGACGAGACAGCCCGATAGCCCTTAAGGTGGTTTGCCACGTCACTCCCCTTCCGCAGACAGCGGGCCAAGAGCAAGGCAAGCGTGGCAAACAAGATGGAGGGCGAGGAGGCTTATGAGGCTGGGCACTTCTTCCGGCAGCCGCGCAAGGCCGACTGCTTGCCAATCTCCAAGCACCCCTACGGTGCCGCGCCGCTTGTCGGAAAAGAGCTGCTGCCCCCCCCCCCAACTCCTTACTCACGGTGATGGGCACTGCGGGCGGGGCTGCAGGTTACGTGCAGCGCGCCGCCTACCGGCAGCCGGACCTGCACCACGAAGAGGTACCATTCCACCTCACGAACTTGTTTGCTGCTGCAAGCCGCGTACTACTGCAGCCACCGTGCGGCGCAGTGTGCACGACTCAACTGTTGAGCTGCTCGACTGCGTACTGGGCGGCAGATCGTGGAACTGGACAGCCCGTTCGCTTCCGTGGTGGCCTCCGGAACGCAGGTCTACACGTTCCTCCTCCTGGGCGACCAGAACGCTGGCAAGTACGCTCTCGTCCCTCTTGCCTCCACCTTAAATGCAGCTGTTGCGTGGGGTGTGTGTGTGTGTGTGTGGAACGCCCAGGCTCACCGTGCCCTTTCACACTTGGTCACAAGGTCGACGTTCCTGCACGCGTTCTGCTTTGCGCAGGACCTCAACTTCCTGGAGCTGACCTCCTATCTTCCCATCCTGGCCTCTTCGTTCATCAACACACGGTTCCTGACCGATGACACCAGCCCACCTCGGTACCCCCCCCCCTCTCTGCACCTCTCCTTGTTGAAAGACAGCGCACAGCCCCGGTGCTAGGCCATTCGGTGGACAGGGACTCACCGCGGCTGGTCCCTCTTTCTACTCAGGGACGAGCTGCCCTTCCTGGACACGGACATTGCGCGCGGCACGGTCCTCCTCACACTGGACAGCTTCGTCTTCTTCCTCGACGAGTTCGGGCTGCCCAACGAAGAGTTCCCGCCCGATACCAGGTACGTTCTGGTGCAGTTCCTCGAGATCGGCGGGGACCACCTCGACTCCTTGATGAGCGCCGACAGAGAGGTACAGAATACGCACAACCGCGCGAAGTATAAGCCTTGTGGCGCTGGCGCTCACGCGCATGCTCAGGGCGCCGACACCTCGCCAGAAATGCGAGACATTCTCGACCGGTCCGCGGCGCTCCTCACCCAAGCGCGAAAGACGATCTACTTCATCAACGCCGCCACCCTCTTCGAGGTGTGCCCTTTCTCGCTGCACTGCAATGTGGACCCTAGGCCCTGACTTGAGTCCACTCACACTCAGTCCCAACGCGCGCACAGCCCAGCGCTACAGACAGCTCTGGCACGTACGCGATCAACCGCGCCAGCCTGGGCAAGCTGACGGAGCGGCTGAGCTGGCTCTCCACGGTCCTCCCGGCGTCGCATCAGATCCTCTTCTACCTCTCGCGCGTGCCGTCGGGCTGCACGCTTGACCTGAGGTCGGTCATGCCGGTCATCGAGGCGGCGGACAGGGCCGCGGGCTTGCTCCCGCTGGCCCTCCCGACCGAGGGCACGCCCGAGCAGCTGACCAAGCTGCTGCTGGACCACCTCAAGCGAACACACAAGTGGCGACTCGACGTCGTCGACGTGTTCAAGTCAGAGCACCTACAGGAGTCGACCGGCGATGACAACACTGCGCGCAGTGGCAGCGACACAAACGAGCTGCCGCTGAACGTCGACAAGATCGTGGGCACGCTGGTGCGGCTGTTCCAGCAGGGAATGCAGCACTCGAAGCGGGAGGCCGAGGTCTTCACGTTCACACACATTCTCCAGTGCTGGAAGCGCGAGTTCCTCGACAAGCAGCCCAACTTCTACGAAGACTCGTACGCATATCGCCAATCCTGTGTGCTTGTACACTCACTGACACGACACTCACCCACACCCACCGACACGACTACCGCACGCACACTCGCAACGCTCACCTCAGAGGCTCCGAGGTGCATTGGCTGCACGCTGATGAGTTCGCGGAGTACCTCGAAGGCCTCGAGTTTTGCGAGCTGCCTGAGACCATCCTCCTGCAGGTACTGCCTACGCTTCTCTTCCTCTTGTAGGCAGATCTTCTCCATTTGCCTCTTGTGGCACTCACGTTAGGCCTTTGTCGCGTGTCCCCCCCCCACCATGAAGCAATGGGACAAGGTCGGGCGGCGGCTGGTGGACTCGTCGCTTGCGATTGAACGAAGCGGTGAGACTTCGTGCTTCTCCCGCTTCGCCATCACCTGCAGCCAAGCCCCCGGCGGAGGCGAGGTCCACCTGCACTGCACGCAACGAGCCGACTCCACACCCGCGACGCAGCGCTCAGGCACTGGCAACTATCTGGAGATGCGACTCTTCTACTTCGCTCCGCTCATGGACGTGCTCTACTCCTACTTTGCGAAGAACATCCCCGGCGAGTTCTGGATCGATCATAGCGGCGAGCCGACGTCCACGGCCACTGCCACCGCCACAACACCGGCATCGTCGCAGCGCCTCTCGTTCCTGGACGACCCCTCGGTACGGTCACGCCTCAGCGACGCTGTCACGGCGATGGAGGAACGTTTGCGGTCACTGTGGCAGGCTGTCGTTGACGCTCCGACGGGACCCGAGCACGAACGACAAGCAGTGCACTTCCTGTGGCTGGTCGAGGAGTGGCTGCACGCGCAACTGATGCTCGAGCCCGCCGGTGATGCCTGCCTCACCCTGCCCTGTGCCGCCGCCACAGAGCGCATCAGGGCGCTATCTGACCTTTTCCATCGTCTGCACCCTCAGTGAAGCAATGAGGGTTTAGATTCCTTCCTCACACCGTGTTGTACTACTGGGTGGGTCAGGTCCGAGGAAGGGTGACAAGCGAAGGAGAGCAGCAGGCACAAAAAAAAACAGAGAAGGTTGGCGCCAATGGGAATCGAACCCATGATCTCTCCCTTACTAGGGGAGCGCGGTGCCGACTGCGCCATGGCGCCTTCCGTGTGTAAACATGTTACCCTAATAAGTTTCCACTTGGCTTTCTATGG
>CACVKS010000487.1:0-29319 GCA_902749335.1 Acanthamoeba triangularis
GTGCAGGATGGACTGCGTGGGTCATGGGGTGTGGGTCAAGAGCGTGGTCCTACCCAGTGGTGAGTGCCCGGCCGGCTTCTTAAGGAACCACCCCCCACGTTGCTGACAGCTTGGGCAGGAACCGTGCAGGAGTTCAAATTTGCCGTGGCCACAGCAGACGCCGTGGTCCGCTGGCAGGATGGTCCCAACAGGCAGCTTACCGTACCCGACGGGCCGAGCGAAGTGCACGCCGTGTGGGCCGTACATAGCACCACTGCCCGTCCTCCAACTATACCTTGTTTAACCCCAGGGTGCTTTCGTTCGCGTTTTTGGACATGTGGGGCAGTCAAGCGCGCTGCTTGTCCGCCCCACGCCGCAGAAGCAGGACACGCGTTTCATGACGTTCAACTGCCGCTTTGACACGTCGCGAGACGGACGACACCGATGGGCCAACCGCAAGGAAGGGTTCATCCGCGCCATCGCCGAGCAGAGGCCTGGTGCGCGAAAACCCTCGCCACAGGTACCTGCGGCGAAACAGCACTGAACTCTGTACTCGCCGTGTACACAGATTTCTTCGGGGTGCAAGAGTCCCTGCACCACCAGGTGCAAGACATCCGTGCCGGACTGCCGTGGTGACGCCCTTGCCTCTTCTCTACTGGTGCGGCCAAGCGCGACTCTGATCCAATTATACCCACAGGTACACGGGCCTGGGACAGGGAAGGGACGACGGTCGCGAAGCGGGCGAGTACTCGCCGATATTCTTCCTCACCACCAAGTATCGATGCGTGGAGAGGTACTCCCCCTTCTCCCTTGCCTCTCGTTCGCCGTGTCTAACCTTTGCGAATGGTCCAGCGGGCAGTTCTGGCTGTCCGAGACGCCCCGTGAGCCTGGGTCCAAGTCCTGGAACAGCGCTTGTACGCACAAACGCACCTTCTGATTGCAGCGAGTCCGTACCGTGATTCTCATCCGTACGGATCGGTGCACAGGCTGCCGAGTGTGCACTTGGGGCCGTTTCGAAGCGGTGGAACGTGAGGAGGGTGGCGCTCCATATCTCTACTTCTTCAACACTCACCTCGACCATGAGAGTGTCTTGGCCCAGGTACAGCAGTGATCTCCCGATCGGCAAAGCCTGAGCATCAATGGCACGTCTTAACTGATCGCTGTTGGGCCTAGGTCGAAGGAGTGAAGACGATCATGGCACACATGCTCGACATCTTGGTCAAGAACGACGAACTGGCCACGGCGAGGGTGGTAGTGATGGGCGACATGAATGTGGACACTGGCCACAGAGCATTGCAAGCGTTTTCCGATTGCCAAACCTGGGGTTCGTCTGTTTCCCTTCCTTTCCCTTCATTACCGCTTGTGGCCAGCAACTTATCTCTTCTTGTCTGCCTGTCATGACGACTTCCCCAGCAGGTTTGTCTCTTGACAATGCATTGGACGTCAGCCCGGTGGCCAAACGGTCTTCAGGCACCTTCACTGGCTGGACCAAACGCTCTGTGGGTGCGTACAACTGCCGACTTGGTCCGCCGTTGAGCTCTTGCTTGCTTTCCCTAACACAAAACGGCACCACACAAAAGGAATAACGATTGATCACATCTTTGTGAGGAGGCATGGCGGCGACCCTCGGTCCCCCCACTCGGTCATGGACGTGGTGCGCTACGAGGTGGGCACGAACATCGACCCCAAGACTGAAGGCGAGTTGATCACAGACCACCGACCAGTCACCATAGATGTGCGCCTGCTGCCCTGGGCGTCTGCCTGACCCTGCCCTCTCCGCCGTGCGTCCACCCGTGCAAGCGAAACTCCATTTCTTTCCTCCCTAAAGGCCGTTTCTCATGAGCGCAGTTTACCGTCATATTTGTTCAACGGGGACGGATGGCCGAGTTGGTCTAAGGCGCTACGTTCAGGTCGTAGTCTGGGTCTCCAGGCGTGGGTTCGAATCCCACTTCGTCCAACTTCTCTTTTTTAACCGCTTTTCCTACCATAAAAAAGGAATAATTATATATTTTTCATTTATTCTAAGTATTGTCACAATGCTGCGATCGAGATGGCGGCAAACGGGTGAGCTTCTGCACACCAGCACAGTGCAACGTTTTGCACGCGGATTGAATGCCGCCCGCTGTGCCCGTGCTCGCCAAGGTAAATCCGTCCTTCCGTCCTATCTGATACCACATAAACTCTAATCTTCATAACAGGCGTTCTCACYTTGGCGAGCAGGCGCGCCAGCCTCTTCCACACTCGGAGCTCCGTCGTGGAGGCACGCAAGGGTACTCTTCATTCCTTGGGCAGGAGATTCCTCGCAAGGGATTTTCTCGATTTTTAATCTCTGGAACAATGCAAACCTCCATCGGCAGCGAGCGCCACCCTGCCTCCACTCGTGCCCGATGACGTGCAGGAGATGCCGATCGAGGAAGCCAACTGGGAGGAGAATACCAACATGCTTCCTCTCGAACCGGTCATCAAGGTGTACAGCCACGTCACCAGCCCCAACTACGTCATGCCTGTACGCGCCGCCGGCCCCATCACCACTCGCCGCTGCTCGCTGGCCCTCACCACCCACCACTCACCGCGCACGCCAACAGTGGCAGATGAAGGCGACCTCGGAGAAGGTGGGCTCGGCGTTTGCCCTGTCCGGTCGTCGGATCCTCACCAACGCGCATGTGCGTGTGCACCTGACCTTATTCGAGGCCGATGTGCCAGACTTGATGACTCGACCCCCCGTTGTGTGTGTCGTGTGTGTCGTGTGTCGTGTGTTGTGTGTGTTGTGTGTGAAGGTGGTGGCCGACCACACCTACATCGCAGTGAAGAAGTTCAGCGGCACGCAGAAGTATCCCGCCAAAGTCCTCTCGGTCGCTCACGACTGTGATCTGGTGCGCGCAACCCTGCATTTAGCATGAGCCTCCTGGCCGGCGCTCATGACTGACCAAAACCATGCAGGCTCTCCTCACGGTAACCGAAGATGACTTCTGGACCGACATCACACCCCTAGAGCTGGGCGATGTCCCGGTACGAGAACACACGACACACGACACACGACACACACCACATCACACACACACACACACACACACTACAAGCTGGGTTGCTGGAAATGCGCTAATATACATGGTATGACACGGCGCGTCAGCATCTGCAAGACACAGTCGCGGTGGTGGGCTATCCCACCGGCGGCGACACCATCTCCGTCACGCGCGGGGTCGTGTCTCGGATCGAGCCGCAGCGGTACGCCCACGGTACGTCGTCCCTTTCCCGTGCCTGCCGGACCACCTGCCGCCGCGCTATGGCCCAGCTAAGGAAAACTCCTGCCCCACTCGCTCTGTGGTGCGCGCAGCTTCGGGACACCTACTTGCCGTCCAGATCGACGCAGCAATCAACCCGGGCAACAGCGGAGGTCCCGTGCTGAAAGATGACAAGGTAACACTCTCGGCCTTACCTTGTCGCCCGTTGTGGCCGAGTGTCGCACAGCACAGCTTATATTGTGGCCGTGTGTGACGTGGGTGCTACGACAATTTGATTGGCGAATAGGTCATCGGTGTGGCTTTCCAAAGCCTCGTGAACGCGGAGAACATGGGCTTCATCATCCCCGTGCCCATCATCAAGCACTTCCTCAAGGACATCGAACTGCACGGCAAGTACACGGTACTCCGACGCCCAACGACGCAGTTTGTTCTCCTCCGCTGCACGCGCCCTAACATGTGCTCATGCGGTCGTCGCTGGGATCAGGGATTCGGCGCGATGGGCATCCAGTGTCAGCCCATGGACAATCCGCAGCTTCGCCACTTCCACAAGATGGCGCGCGACATAGTACAGTCACACACACGACACACACACGACACACACACGACACACACACACGACACACACACGACACACACACGAGACTCAATCAAAGACATGATCGTTTGCGCTTTTGTCGTGGTGACCAGACGGGCGTGCTAGTGAATCACGTGGAGGCGGTGTCCAAGGCGAAGGGCATCCTACAGAAGGACGACGTCCTCCTCTCCATCGACGGCAACCGCATCGCCAACGACGGCACCGTGGCCTTCCGAAAACGTGCGTCCCCTACTTTCGAATCGTGGCTGGACAACGGTTGGTTGCTATGCTATGACGTGAGGCCTCACACCTGGTTTCCACCTCACGTGTGCCACGTACCACCAGGCGAGCGTATTTTCTTCGACTACGTGACGTCGATGAAGCAGGTCGGCGAGTACTGCCGGCTCGAGATCCTGCGCGAGGGCAAGGTACACGAACCCTTTGTATTTATTTATTTATTTATTAATATTTATTAATATTTATATTTATTTATATTTGTTTGTAATATTATCATTGAAACGGTTCGGCCGACGCAGAGGCAGGAGGTCAGCGTGCAGCTCAGCCCCGTCCAGCCCCTGGTGCCCATCCACAGATTCGACCAGCGGCCAAGGTACACGATCTTGCCTGCAATCGCCTCCACCTGCTCTCAGGCCTTTCTCACACATTTCTATTGTGGTGGCCACACACACAGCTTCTTCATCCACGGCGGTCTGGTCTTCACGCCGCTTACGCAGCCCTATCTGCAAGAGGTTCGGCATCGGCCCGTGGTTGTGGTTGTGGTTGTTGTGGTTCTCTCCCCCGGTTCTCACAGACTTCTCTTCGTTTGCAGTACGGCGAGGACTGGTACAACAGCTCCCCGCGAAAGCTGTGCATGAAGGCGCTCACCGAATACATGGAGGAGCCCGGCCAGGAGGTACGGCTCCTGGACGCCAGCGTTGCTGCGCCGTATTGATTGCGCCAATGGCCGACTGATGATGGTGATGATGACCTCTGCGGCTGACAGGTGGTGATCCTCTCCGCGGTTTTGGTGCATGAGATCAACTACGGCTATCAGCAGATGACGAACCTGCAGCTCCTGCGATTCAACGACCAGAAGGTGCGCGCGCACACACGCACACAACGCACTCGACTGGCGACCTAATTTTCATTTTTCTTTGAAGATCAAAAACCTCAAGCAACTGGCGAAGCTGGTGGCGGCCAATGAGCAGCCCTACCTGCGCTTCGATTTTGATGAGCATGTGTACGCCCACCCACGACGCCCCTCGCGCAGGCGTGTGTGCAACAACACTCAATCCTTGCGGCGCCGCACATTTACAGGGTTATCATTCTCGAGGCCGAGGCGGCGAAGAAGGCCGAAGAGGCGATTCTCACGCGTCATCGCATCCCCTCGCCGCACTCGCCCGACCTGTTCGACAAGAAGGAGGAGACGGATGTAGTCTAAACTATGGCCTTTTCTTCAACTTTTTGTTCTAACTCGTACACTCCACCGTTTGCTCGCTTCGCTTCGGTTCCCGCAGGGTTGGCCCATCTCTCGAGACAGATCTAGATATCATCGTCCTCCTCCGAGTCAGTGCTGCTTGTTGTGGTCGTCTTGGACACTTGCGATCTGCTCCAAGCAGCGTTGGGGTGAGTTAGAAGTAGTACTACCGGTACAACTACTGCTACAATAACCGACGGACGTACCTCATCCTGATGCTCGACTGCTTCTTGCTGCTACTGCTGCTGCTCCCGCTTTCGTCGTAGGTGATCAACTCCTGCGCGAGCGGGTTGAGGGTACAGCAGACCGCTTGGAACTGAGACCACCAAAAAGGAGGGAAACGGTGCTATGGCAGGCGGTACCTTGATTTCGGCGAGGGCCTCTCGCCAGGGCCGAGTGTACAGAAGCTTGTTGGCGCGCCACCAGAAGTAGATCATCTCCTGCGAAACCAACGGTTGGATGGGTGAGTGGACGGACAACGCACCGGTGCGTTTTCGGGGCTGTTGGTGGTGTTGTCTGAAGGAACGGCACGCACCCAGGAGAGGCAGCCCACGAATACCACGAAGCCGTGCGCGCCCAGGTCAATGAGCATGAGGAACCACGATCCCACATTCAACCGCTGCTCTTGCTCACTGCAATCACGCGACAAACAGGTAGATCAACTGATTGCGTCAATGGAGGTCGCACGGGTTTCCGGACGCGTACCAGGCTGTCCCCGTGGTGGCGCTGCAGGTCACTTGCTGCTCGACAGCGTCGGCGATCTCGTCTGCAGATCGTGTCGGGTCAATGGCTGCGGTAGACATTCCAACTCCACAGCCAAGCGCGAGCCGGCGCGTACCTTCGCTTGCTCGGGTGTAGATGCGATATACCACGGGGTAGAGGAGGAGTAACCAGTACATGACGATGAGCAGCAGCAAGCGCGCCGTCTGGTTGAGTGCAATGGAGGAGAGGAAGAAGAAGAAGAACGTGTGTTAAGGGAGGTTATCGTCGATCCCGCGCCACATCCCGTGCGCGGGGCAGTTACCTGGGCAATCTTTTGGCCCTCCTGCCCTTTGAAGCGGAATCGGACCTAAAACAAACATCGGGTTGGCAGGAAGCAAAGAAAGCGAAAGCGAAAGCGAAAACGAATGCGAAAGGGAAAGGGGAGGGGATGAGGTACCCGGACGAAGCGGATGACCGAGGCAATGATGAGGATGGTGCCAATGATCAGACACGAAACGACTGGAATGTAAAAGATGGTCCACTGCCACCACTCGTTGCCGGCCACGAAGCAGTACGGGACCGCCGGGAGCGCGCCGAATGACTGCGCGCCAGCCGATACACCATTTCGCTCATACGTGAGAAAGACCGAAGCGAGCCGGGCGGCGTTGTAGTGGTGGTGGCGGTGGTGGCGTACGGTGCCGGCCAAAACGATGATGACGCCGAGCAGAGGCGCGCCCCAGGCGAAGATGTGGTAGAAGAGATGCCACTGACGCACGACATGCACGCTGCGCCCAAGGAACACCATCTGCAGACAAACAACAAACCAGTTGGAATGGGGTGGTCTGGAGCAGCAGAGTGGTCCAGCAGGCCAGCACGACGTGTGGCTCGCGTGTGAATACCTCGAAGACATTGATGCAGAGCGCCAGCCACCAGAAGTTGGCCGCCAAGGCAAAGTAGAGGATGCCCATGCCCTGCAGCACGCACGGCACTCCCGCCCCGTCGTGCTCCCGCGCGTTGTCGAACGTGACCTCGATCGGGGGGTCGCCCTGTTCGGGTGTTCATGCGGAGTTAGACTGCCAGCAGAACGAGTAGCTTCGCCCAAGCAGCGCGATTTGATCCCGACGGGGCAGCCGTACCCGAGTGCACACCATGCGCGTGGGGCCGCCAGAGATGATAGGAAAGAAGATCACCATGAACGCCACCGCCATCGAACAGAGCGACTGTACCCCCCCACGTTGGTCGCGCATTAGCACTGGAGAGAGAGGGAAATAGAGGGTAGTAGTACGATGTAGATGTAGAGTATGCCGGGGTATCGGCGCTTGCTGGGGCGCATGCACAGGGTGACCACCTGCGCTCGGGGGCGGTGAGTGGCGTGAGATTGGAGTTGAGAGGAAGAAGAGGAGGTGACTTGTGTGTGGGGCAGGGGTGGAGGAATGGTACGAGAAAGGTGGCGAGGAGGAAGGAGATGCCGGAGACGATCATCATGGCCACGATGCCGCCGTTCCATTCGCTGTCGGTCCACATGGGGTTGGGGCAGGGCATCACGCACATGACCTGCCCGTCGTAGCCCGACTCGGCGAACGAGTCCTCCTCGTCCCGGTTGTACCTGAGCGGGTACGGGCAGTCCACCTGACTGTACGGCACGACTGTGACGCGTTTCTGTTCAGTAACCCCCTCAACAAGGGAGGTGGAGAGCAAGTACGTACAGAGACTGTCGGGCATGGCAAGGCACTGCGGGCCGTCGGGAGGAAACGCGGGCATGACCGTGCCGGTGCTGTTGTCGGTCATGTCGCAATCCGGCAGCTGGCTCTGCGGCAACACAGCAACACCCCATGGTTAGTATTTGTTTTGCAGACATCTGTCACGAGTGTCAAAGGCCGAACGCGGTCCGTACGGTCATGCCCTGTGACTCAAAGAACGCCGTGCAACCCAACAGAACAGCTTCGCACACCGACCGGCACGGCGGGTACACTGGTAGCGGTGGAATCAGGGTAAGGTCACAATAATATTGGTGAAAAATGCCAATAATGCTTGGTGGGCGCGCACCATCAAAGGCGGGTATGGTGGAAAAGCGGCAGTGGGTGAAGGAGCCCATGCAGGTGAGCGCCAGCAGCGGGTTGCGACACTCGGGCGGAAAGAAGGCGCCCATCAGCACCGTCTGCACAAGCACGCACGTCACGCATGGACGGGTTACACAGGTTCGGGCTCCAAAAACACGCTTGCACTTAAGAGTACCGACGGAGGGAAGTAACGCACCTTGGCTCCAACCTCTTCGTCGAGCTCAGCGTAGGTGGTGTTACTGATCATAGGCCACGGCCAAAAGGGAGAGATGCGTTTTAGCACACTTGCAAATGGGGGTCATTTCGCGCCAAAGCGCCCGAGTGGCGGAGAAACCTCCGCGATAGTGGCATCGACACGAGGACCTCCCCGTTGATGACCGTGCCATGAGCCCCACAATACAGAGAAGGAAGGAAGATTCGAAGGAGAAGAAAAGCCCAGAAGAGGGGCGAGTGGTCCGTGGTGGGTGGCAAGTACCGGAGGAGAATGTTGGCCGGGTAGGGCGAAGCGGCCGGCAGTATGACGTAGTCGCACTTGCCGCCGGTGGCCGGTGCGCCCTGGTACGGCACGCACGCCACACTTGAACTCGCTCGCTCCGTCAACGGAGGAGATGAAGAAGGAAGCCTTGTTGCAACAGAAGATGAAGACGAAGATGAGGTGGAAGAGGGCGGAGGAGAACCAGAAACAGGAGAGGCGACAAGAGTGAGGAGAAGGAATAAGGAGAATAGGGTGGTGCCCCACACCATTAATCCATATCGAGGCGTGGTGCCGCAGCGGCGTGATGCCATGTCTTGGTGTGTAGGTACCAGGAAGGGCGCAAACTGAGGCAATACGCAGTGCTTTGCCCCGGCAGAAAAAACCCCGATGCCCCCTTGCCGATTGGTCCTTTTTAAGGAGGAAAGCAGGGATTTATCACGACGTTGGGCGCGCCAACGCCTCGGAGCAATCTTACGGCTCTCCTTTTCAAAAGGAGCCGTAGAGCAGCTGCATCTCGACCTGGAGCTTGTGCTGGGCGGGCGTCAGCGTGTCCGTTCCCTGTGTTGTGGCCCACACGTAGGAAGGGTATCAGTATAAAACCCATCAACGCCCCGCCCCAGGCGACGGCGGAGGTCAGGAAGGGGTGTGCGCGAGATCTTCATCTTCCTCTGCCTGTGACGTGTACCTGGAGGAGAGCGGAGGCGAGTGGCTGGAGTCGACTTCGAATGTCGGCAGCGGCGAACATGGGCTGCAGGCGACTCTCGAGAACTAGGGAAAGCACCAAATGCAGCACCTGATCTCGCTGGCCTACGTTCCGCAAGCCGAAATGATTGAACGAAAAAGAAAAAGGTCAGCGCGGTGGGTGTGGTTAGAAAAAGGTGGTGGAGGGAGAGCGGACCGTCGAGCTTGTCGAGAAGGAGGGCAAGATAGGCGGAGAGGATGCTGGAGTCGGACGCCAGGATGTCGAGCACCGAATCGTACCGCTTCGCGCCGAGCGACTCCTCGGCCTGCTGCCAGTCGGTCGTCAGGGAGGCAAAGATGGCCTGCGGCATCACCGCGGCCAGGCTCTGAGGTAGCCCAGTCGGGGCCGCTTCATTGTCACCGCCGTCGTGGGACGCCCGACGGGTCCGGGCGCAGAGGCAAAGGAAGAGCAACAGCGCCTCCTTCGTCTCCACAGCCGTAGCCTCCGTGGTCTGATGAGCGCAGCGCATCGACAACGGGTCAGGCGTGAGCAGAGTGGTTATTCTTGATGAGCGGAGGGGAGCGAAGGTACCAGAAGGAGGGTGAGCATGGTCTGCATGGACTCGAGCGCTTCCGTGACGCCCCACAGGCGCACGTTGGCCACGATGATCTCGGCCACCTCGCGTCTCTCAGCACGCGCTCGTTCCGCCTTGGCCGCGGCTTTCTCGCTGCCAGCGGCGGCGGCCCGATCTTCCACCACTGGCTCGCCCTCGTCATCGTCGGCATCCACCACCACGACCTCCGTTTCTTTCTCTTTCTCCTTCCCCTTTTTTTGAGTGTCCTTCACTACTCGAGATCGCGTTTGCTTCTGTGTCGAGCTCGACGTTGATGTCGACGTCGTGGCGTCACTGCTGGTTCGCGTCTTCTTGCGCGCCTGCGGCGTCGGCTCTTCGGCTTCCTCTCCGTCGTCATCCTCATCGTCGTCGGTCCGTTCCTTGTACTTGCGGTTGGTCGAGTTGGCCACCAACAGCGAGAGCACGGTAGAGGCCAGTTCGAATTGAGACAAGGCGCCCTGGAGTCATCGAAGCGCAAACCAAAGAGCAATGAGCACTGCTGCGCAGGAAGGAACGAAAGCCTGGGAGGTACCTTGACGTAGGAGTGGTAGAGAATCTCGGTCATGTAGCGGAGCACCGACATGTTGAGATTACGCGCTGGCGAGCACGACGCCAAGTGTGAGTCACATACCCTGGCAATAATAACAACAACAGCATAAAACGGTATGAGGGCTGGTACAGCAAGCGGTGAGGGCTTTGAGGAGCTTGGCCGGCAAGGAATCGAAGTAGTAGACGAGCTGCAGGGCCAGCCTCTGGAGTTCCTCCGGCAGCATCACAAAGGGACCGTAGATGTTGGATGCTACGAGCACGCCACAAAGATGGTGTAAATGCGGGCATCAAGGAGCCAAATCCGCGGATGTCGCGACTCGCTTGCTGCGTGGGAGGGAAAAAAAGGGAGGAGAGGTATCTACCCTTGCGCGTTTTCGTGGCCGGGACCTGGGTGAAGAAGAAGGGGACCAGGTGGTCCTTAAGGGATTGCAAGCTCTGCAAGTGAACCATATTAGCTCACGATAATAGGTACCACAGCGAATTAGAATGTTGGCGCTGTACCGTGTGCAGGGCCTCCGAGTCATGGCGCTTTCGGTTGATCAACTCCACCAGAGTGGTGAGAAGAAGCTGTCGGGTGCGGCGTAAGCATTCTGTTGGCGGCCAAGTGACGTGCCCCCTAAGGGAGTAAGTACCTGAGTCGTGGTGGTGTTCTTGTCCTGGAGCTTCCACAGGATCTGAGGGAACGAGAGAATCCACTGCTGGGTCATGGTCGCGTCGGGCGACCACCCGCCGCGGGTATGCGCGGGCGTGGTGAGCAGCACCACGATCCACTTGATGCATTTGCGCTTCGCTTGCGACATGATGTGGCAAGCCAGGTAGAACGAATGGAAAGCCTGCCCAGTGTCATCGCAAGCAGGCAATGTCAAGAGGTGCGCGTACGAATACAGTCACAATCATAAGCCAAGAAGAACGGTCCCTACCTCCATGAGTTGCGTCTGCAAAGGAGGAGACAGCGCCGGCAGGAGCTTCTGTACAACGGGAAGGAGCAGCGACACCTCTTGCACCATGCCCTAAGATAAGAAGAAGAATCGTGTCAAAAGCCTGCACTGACACCACCCACTTCGGTCTGGTCAAGCTGAGACGAAAAGCTGTCTTGACCTTGTTGCCGGCGGTTTCCTTGTCCTTGAGCTTCTTGACAATGTGCCGATAGAGCGCGGTCATCCACTTGTCTGGCCGATTCGATTCATCGAGAGCTTTCATCACGTCATCGTCCGGGTCCCGCGCCCTGTCGTCCCTCTTCTGCAAGAAGGCCGGCAGTGGCGCAGCGGCCGCGGGAGCCGGCCGACTGCAGCGTCGCGTAAGACTGCAAGTCAGCGGGTGTTCCAGAAGCAGAGAACAGGCAGCACAAAGCGGGTATACGCCACCTCTTCTCAGCCTCCAGCTCCATCTCTATTTCCTCGATAGCTTTGGGCTCTACGAAGTGGGCCATGACCGCACAGAGTGTGCAGTTGAGGCGACTGACCGTCAATCGCATGTTTGCACCCTCCTTCGATTTCTTGTCCTGGATTGCAGCAATTGTCGAGAGCGTTAGTGTTGGATATGCCCTGGACGGAGGCCTCGAGGCAAAGGAAAGGGGCAACCACCTCGACCGATTTGCTGATAGGTTCGCTGATGGGGAAGTGTGGCATGAGGTATTTCTTGAAATCGGCGAGGAAGCTGCCGAAGACGACGGAGGTCTGACTCGCAGCCGCTTGCTCGCCGTCCTTGCGTTTGTTGGCCTTGTCGTTGAGTATGAAGAGCATGTGGATAATGTCGAGCACAAGAGCCATACTGGTGCGACACATTGCGTTAGCGCTGTGATGGTGCCGTGTCGTTATGTGTGTCGTGCAATGTGTACCATTCCAAGTTGGCTGTAGAAGTGAAGGGGTCAGAAGGCGAGCACTCTAGCCACCGCTTGAGCAGGGAAGGGATGATCTTCTTAGAAAAGTCCGTCAACACGGCACTCTCTGCACGCCGCGTCATGGTCAGCGCCATACCACGCCACCGTATGCTACAACCTTGCGAATCACGTGGGAGGAAGGCGAACCTGAGATCAAGACAGGCGAATTCTGGTCGATCAAGGACTCTCCGCTGCTCCCAGTGGCGCTCTTCGTCATAAAGAAGCGAGCGTGCTGTATAGAGAAAGTGCTATAAGAGAAACGCAAAGGCCCCGAGAAAGGAAGGCCCACAGAAGGCGGAGGTGCACGTACAGCCTGCGGCCATCGCCTCTTGTATTCGGTCCAATCCCAAGAGAGGGCGGAGGTGGAACTGGCCGAGGTGGAGGTGGAAGACTTCTGTTCCGACGCCTGTGCAGTCTTGTACGCGTGGACTGACTTGAGCAGGTGGTAAAGGCTGCCCATACACTGGCGAGTGAGTATTGCGCCCTGAACTAAGCGTCAGATGGTAGGACTCCCATGTACCTCTTCAATATGGGCAAGTGTTTCTGAAAGCCGGTCTTCTTGGAGGTGTCCCTGGGCAGCGTGCTGCTTCGTGTGCCGAAGCCCACCGAAGCGAGCAGGTCCAGAAAGTTGGGCAACAACTGCGCGACGATAAGCCAACATTAGAGTCAAAACAGCTGATAGCGCACGACGGCCTATTACATACCTCGATGTAGAAGGTGGGCAGAAACTCGGGCAAGTGGACAATGACCAGCTTGATTAGCTCGAGCGCTGACAGGCGTACGTCAAGGTTGATGTTGGTCATGCTGAAAGCCGAAAAAGAAAGGTGTAAGGCCAGACTTACGGGATAAACATCAGCACGAAGAGCAAAGCAAAGTGGTACCCGTTGGTGAGGTAAATCACGAACAGCTTCATGTACGGTTGCATCAAGCGCTGGTGAAAGAATCGGATCAGCATTTCCACGCGGAGCTACAGGGCAGAGCATTGAATAGCTATCAAGAGGCGAGCAGTACTGCAGGGACGAGAGGCAGAAGGAACTCAAAGAGAGTGCGAATAGCCTGCCGCACGTAGATGTCTTCGTCGCTGATCAGGTCGAAAACCTTGTCAAACAGCTGAGCCAACGATGAGCCCAGGATTTGCGGGTGGAGGGAAAAGAGGTCCTTCATGCCAAGTACGGCCTCTGTACGCCATCAGGCAACAATCGCAAAACGGATGGTCAAGACATGCAAGACAAGACTTGGGCATATGGAGGCATGCATCGACGCTAGTCACATAAGGGTACCTTTGCGGACATTGGCGTTGTAGTGCGCGCATTGGGACAAAAGGTCTTGCAGGGAGAGGTTGCGCTTGTTCACAACCGTGCCCTGTGGTGCAGGAAAACGGGTTAGAGCTACAGCTCGTGGCCGACGTGGAGGGAGGCAACGAGGTACCTTATCCTGGAGAAGGCTCTGCTCCGGAAGGACGATCGACCGAGCTCGAAAATCAGTGACGGTCTGGTTCCCTGAGGGCTTCGCTTTCTTGCCCAGCTTGGCTTTCTTTTTCTGCAATAGGATGAACCATCGCTCGTGTCAGGGTAGGCACGATGCGATCGCGAGCAAAGATTAAATTGCAAGATTAAATCAGCTCCGCGCGAGCTCGATGTCGAGTTGACGTACCGTAAAATCCTTGGGTGCAGCTGCCGCAGTGGTCCCCCTCTTTCGTTTTTTCTCTTTGATATGAACCCTCGGCATCTCTTCGATTCGCGTTTGAAAAAAATGAGATTTGAGAAATTTGCGGGTTTTGGCCGATCTTTGACTTCGTTTTGTTTTTATTGCCGACACTACGGCCGGTGCAGGCCGTTGATGAGTAGGAGGGCGGCCTGCGCCGTGCCCAGAGATGCGACGGCGTAGATGTAGGCATAGGGCACCGATGGGAGGGCATATAGCTCGCCGATGAACGTTGATACGGTCGTCATCGAGCCTGTAAGATACAAGAACAGATGAGCTGGCGTCACAGCGTGTGTGATGGCAGGCACGCACGTACCCAAGAAGCCGACCTGAAACCCATGAAGAGTGTAACCAGGAAGATCGTGATCGGTGTCGTAGCCACGGAGGTCGATGCTGATGGCGACCAGGGCGAGGGCGATGGAGCCCACGACATTGACGAGGAAGGTGAAGAACGGGAAACGAACGCACCGCCGCCAGGCGTTGTATCGCGACAGCACATAGCGAAGCATGGCGCCTAAGAAGTCCTGTCATACGTTAGTATTGGCTTCTTGAGCTTGATGTATCTGTGATCATAAGTGAGTGCAAGCGTACCAAAGGGGGCAAAGAGGCAGGCTATCCAGATGTAGCGCTTGGTCACACCACCGTACTCTTCCAGAAGGAGCCACACCAAGCAGAGAAGCGCTACGCCGGAAGAGAGCAGGAGGCCGTACAGCAAGTCGACACGGGTGACCTTCCAGTGAGTGGTCGCTGGTCGCTTTTCCTGTTGCTGTTGCCGCGTGTGCTCCTCGCCGCCAGCAGGCGGATTCTCCGGCCGCTCGGGAGCCTCTTCGTCGTTCAACCGCTCCTTGCCCTTCGTTGACTCTTTACCGCTCACTTCCGCAATGTCGTGCATCTCCACCTCGCCAGCGACCACCGCTGGGTTGCCTTTTCGCGTACTGGATGGACCGCCACCGCCTACAGCATCCAGTGCTCCGGAAGTGCCCTCTTTTCGTCGCCGCTTGGTCCATGCCTTCAGCACTTCTGCTATCACGAGCATCAAGAACTCGTTCGCATGTCTGCCTGTGCGCCGTAACAAGATAGGTTACACGAGGCCGAGAAGGGTTTCACATTCGAGAGAGAAGTTCTAGGTACCCATGATGAAGCCGACCAAGGGTGCAGTGATGCCTTCAAAGAGAATAAGAAAGTAGGTTACAACCTGCACATATGCGGGTGGTCGTTGCGGAATCAGCCTAGCCCGTGCACAAGGACAGGGCGGAGAGACGCACGTCTGCCGAACTTACGACGAACGCTGCAGCATCTTGGTTCCACGAGGAGAATGTCGTGGTACATCCACAGTAGCCGGTGGTCAGTCCCACGTACAGCCACGAGTGCCTGCTCAACCACATGTAGTTAGCACAAGAAACAGCTTCCTTTGCTCTGTTCTTGCAAGAAGGGAGCGCACCTAGTAAAGAAGGGCAACTGGCGCATGGGCACGAGGAAGCCCATGACGAAGCTACCCCACACGTTGGGGAACCAGTCGGGGAAGGTGGCGCTATCGGTCGAGGTGACACCCAGCACAGTAGGGCCGAACAGCTCGTCCAGGCCGACGCGCGTAAGTACGCCAACCATCGCGCACAAGCTCAAAAAGGGAACGAGCCGCAAGGTCTCACCGAGCGGTGGTAGAGGCGTGATAGAGCGGAAAGACCCAGGTGGGGAAGAAGGAGCTGGAGGCAAAGAAGGCTGGCGAGGGTGGGGAACAGAGGATAGTGAGGAACTGCGAGCCGTGGTGAAGCAAGGTGCCGACGATGAACGTCGATTGTGGAGATCAGGACGGAAGGGTGGCCACTGACTTGACATTATGTAGTGGTAATAGTCCATCAATGATCCTGCCCGCACATGGCCGAGATTGAAAAGTCTGTGGCGTTTATTGTGTGAAAAGATCTTTTCTTTATTTTTTCTTGCTTCCCTTGGCGCCATTTTGCTTCGGTCTCTGATTGCGGTGCCATTAATCTTTCCATTCAACCTCCGATTCCGCGCTTTTGGACGGCTATCGAGTGTGCGCATCGTTCATGGAGAAACGCACGCCACCTTTAGAGTTGATCTTCAGCGTGCTCACCCGCGTGGACGCCAATCGAAGGGTCACGCGCAGCGAGGTGCGAGAGCTGCACAACGCTTTACTAAGCACGAAGGAGGAGCTGCTCGATCCATCCAAAGGTTATGGAGGGGTAAGTAAGGGTTGACGCCGGCAATCCGATACATTTACATTCTTGGTGATTGTTCATTTTAATTTTGAATTTGATTTGTGGTGCAGGGCAAGAACGCCGCACACCGACACAACCTCACGACAAATAACGAGGTCGTCATCGAGGGGGAACGRCTGACCCTCAATAAGTCCGATACTGAAGTGGTGCGTTCTGCTCTCATTCTTTCCATGCTCGCTGCCTCTCCTCGCCAACGAYAATTTCGCCCGTACAGATTCTCAAGCTCAGCGAYGAATTGAACATCAACGAGTATGAGTGCTTCGGTCTCCTTCGCTCGACCTACGCACAGGTTGCCTTCCTTTTCGCTGTCCCATTCTCGCTGCAGTTCCCTTACAAAGAGCTCGCTGTWYTCTCTTYCTTCAGTATCCGGGCCAAGCTGTGCCGCCTGACGAACTACTCACCACTGCCATTAGCATCTACTTCGGCTTGAGGGAGTATGCGCTCCAGGACTTGCTGCTGCTCTTCAAGGTGCTCCGTACTCCCCTCCTCTTGTGCCACGAGTTGATCTCACCTGTATCGTGCGCGTGTGCCCAGGGGCGCTTGAGTCGCTTCGATGCTGAGGTGCATTCGGAAATCGTCGCGATCACTGAAGAGCTTCTTGAGAAACACCTGTATCGTGCGCGTGTGCCCAGGGGCGCTTGAGTCGCTTCGATGCTGAGGTGCATTCGGAAATCGTCGCGATCACTGAAGAGCTTCTTGAGAAAGGACTCCCATCCAACCTCATCGCTCTTATACAGGTACCTCTCACATTCAACTGCCATAGGAAGTGTGGCTTGCATCGCTACGATGTCTGACGTACTACTTTCTCCGCGTGCAGAAGAACCTGCCCCACTTGCAGGGAGATGACGTCCCTAGAGACATCCCTCACGAGAGAGCTGTCCTAATCAGGCAGAACAAAACGAAGGAGTGCACGCTCATGGTCAGCATTCTATTGGCCATTTTCTACCAGGTAAGCTTATTGTGCACGACTGCAACACTTTACTGTAAAGCG
Source organism: Acanthamoeba triangularis (assembly GCA_902749335.1). NCBI lineage: Eukaryota > Discosea > Longamoebia > Acanthamoebidae > Acanthamoeba > Acanthamoeba triangularis. The sequence goes on from CACVKS010000487.1 coordinate 17,168, forward strand.
CGTGATCGCTTTGTGTTGCATGTGTCTTTACGCTTTATTCTCTCTCTCTCTCTCTTCAGACTGAGGCCACACCAAAGCAGCTCCTGGAACTCCTGCAGCTCTTCAAGAAGATCAGCGAAGCCTTCAAGCGTGCAACGACCGATCTTGACATCTTCTCCGTTCGTTTCCTTCCTCCTCCACTTGATTGCTGTCATTCGCACTCAATATTTCACCTTTGCAGATGATGTACAAGGTTTTGGTCATCATCATCAACTGTCTGAACCTGGATCGCCTTGCTGGAGATGAAACTGATCTCCACGTGAGTCCGGGCGGAGCGAGACTGTCAGCCCTCGAGAAGAGCCCTCGAGGCATCGATGAAATCAACCAGGAGATCGCTCAGCCTTGGGCTAACGGTGTGGACCTTGCTCGCGTTCATCCGCAATTACTGGTTACCTGTCAGTATACATGGTTGCTGACTCCGTCCGGTCGTGTTTTTTTTCTTTTTTTTTCTTTTTTTTTGTGCAGCTGGTGCTCAAGCTGCCGTCGCGCTCGCCTGGGCATGGTTCCTGACTGTTTTCATACGGGTAAGCCGAGCTCAGTGTTCCATATTCTTTAACGAGTGAGGGCTCACACCACATTGTATAGAAACACGGCGAGTCTGATGTGGCCAACAAACGAAGGGTGAGCGAGGCATGGCGAAAGGCCAAACGTCAGGTGAGCGACAGCGCAACTAATCATTTGGTGTTTACTAGTACTCATTTTTTTGCTGCTGGTCATCAGGGGAGCTTCAACTTCTTTGTAGGCATCCTGCAGCACAGGCACTTCAAGAGTGATGTTGAGGAAACCTACATGGTCCAGGTCATTCACACCATGCTTGTGAGCGTCCTCTCCAATTTGCTAGAAAGGGTTCGTATTCTCGTTCCTTTGCACTCGGTCATACAGCTGATGTCTCTAATGACAAACCGCATCTTCATCGTCTGCAGATCGAGACCATGCGTGAAAAGGAGGAAATTCTGCTTCGCAACCGACTTCTCAACAGACAAGCAGGTATGTTGCTGGTCAATGGCCAAGCACCCGGCAGACTTTCGGTTGGCTAATGCATCTTCCGACTCTTCTACCAGGATCCATTCGTCCCGACTTTGAGGATCTGATGCGCTTTTGCGCAGCGCTCTACAAGGTGCCCATTTGCTGAGCGTGGTTTTGTTCATTTGCCGTAGCCTTATGCGCCGCTTGCTCATGGCTTTGCTCTTGCTCACAGGGAAGAGAAGCCCTCTGCCTGAAGTTCTGGGATTGCTCCTACGACACGCGGTGCGCAACTCTTGCGGCCAGCAGTGATAACCTCTTAACTCACGCCAGATGTATTGTGTTCGATTATCCGCTGCTTAGGTCTCTTGCTCATTTCGTTCGTTTCGCTGCCGACGCAATGAATCCGCAGTACTTTGTCCACTACATCAACATGCTTGCTGCCCTGTCCTCTGGCGCCAGACCTGCTACACAGGTATATACTCCTTCTCACGTGTGTGTGTGTCATTTCAAATATTAGTGCTCTGATCCGTATTTCTCTTCCAGACGTTCACCAACCTCGCTGCAGCTGCGCCTCAAATCGTTAGCTGGGACCACTTCTTCAGGGTCCTGGGTAATTATGCGGAAGACTATCACGTATGTGAGCACCTCCTAGCTGTCATTACGACAACATTGGCGTTAATCCAAGTGGTGCTTCTGTTTCTCTAGCGCTCGATGCAGAACATCCGGGGAGCGACGGTCAAGATGTTGAGCGTTGATGACGAGAACGGCCTCGTCGCCATCCTCAACCTGACAAAACAGGTACACGCCCGCATAGTGCGTATAGAAAGGAGAAATGGTGTATGCTAAGGTTTTGTTTTCTAGGTGGCTATTTGCAGCGAAACAGCCCGCATGAGCATGGTGGAGAACGCGCAGTGGAACGTCATCGAGAATCTCTTCAATCTTGTGATCTGTCCCATTCCGCACACTCTCAAGGCCAAGATCTACAGCACGCTTGCTGCGTTTGCGGCTTCGCCGAATGGTGCTGAGATGGTGCGCTTTTCCCTTCCCCCAAGACGAGTCCGTCACGTGCTAACCAGGTGAACGTCACAGGTGTGGCGCCATCTGGAGGCCAGAAGAATCCTGAGCACTGCAGGCGACGCGCAGGGAGAAGACATCCGAAATGAGCTGGAGGGAGCTGAGTCCAGCGTCCAAGAGTACCCGGAGATCATCGCCTTCATGAAGATGCTGCAAATGGTACGTTAGCCTTCTGTGCTCTGTACGGAAGAATAGCTGACCTTTGTTGCCTCTCTCTCTCCCCCCCCCTCTCTGTGCACAGGTCATAAGGAACTGCCCGTTGGTTGCTCTCGCCCCGAGACACAGTGGAGGCCGGGGATTCGGCCCCTACCTCGCTTTCATCCTCGAGAACGTCTTCCTCCGCTTTGACTCCAGGGTACCTCGCATGGCCTCCAGCGCTGTGCTGACGCTTTTGGCCAACCTTTATGCTTTGTTCGGTGTTTGCAGGGTTACATGCGGCCAAATGAGAAGTGGAAGGTTGCCAACGCCGCTCTCAAGATCTTCCACGAGGTGCGCTCCAATCATTTCAGCTTGTAATCGTCACCGTCCGGAGTGTCTGATTACTAAAGGTATCTCCAGTTGGCGAACACATACGAACCTGATGAGCTCCAAATCATGGAGGACAACGCTGCCTCACCCAAGGCACTTCAGCTGCCTTCTGGTTTCCTTCTGCTGCAAAGCTTCCTTGGCGGAAGAGTCGAGCCGCTTCGCAAGGTAATCCGCGCTGGTGCACCTCGGTTGTTCTCGGTTGGTTCCTCTGCTAACGTTCGTTCTGATTCTGGCTTAGGTGCTCTCTATCATCCAAACGGCGGCCGGCAAGTTGTTGTCCGATGAGGAGAGCAGCGAGGAATTCGATTTCATCGAGCGTGCCATGATTCTTAGCCTCAAGGTATGTCCCGCTAAATCTTTCCCCTGCTTGCTTCTGTGAGGGCGATCTAACATTGCATGATTGTATTGTACGTACTGCAGCTGCTCAACCGGATGCTCGTGGTGGAAGAGCAGTTCGTCCAGGCCTACCGCGCGGCTACGACTCTGCTCCCTCCCCACCAGAGGGTACAGCTGACTCCGCTCACGGAAGCCCTGGTCAACGACTATGCGGTGAGCATCGCCCGCTGTGTAAGCTACGACCGCAACCTCAAGGTACACTGACTCTTGCAATCGTGAAACCTTGCTTTCTCGCCTACTCACCGTATTTCTTCTAGTTGCCCTACTTCTCGGTGAACATCATTCGAATGCTGAGCAAGAGGAGCGGCAAGCTGGTCCCTTCCTTTGACCTGATCGCCCAGGACATTATGGATGGCTACGTCGAACGCCTAGAGAGCCAGGAAGAAGTGAGCGAACAGGACGGTAAGGTTCCTCCGCTTACAATGGTGTTGTCTTGGTTTATTAGCTGATCTCTGCTACTTCTTCCTCGTTCTCACAGCCGACCAAGACATTCCGAAAGACCTGGATCCCGTCATCAAGCGCGGTTGCTTCAGCGTCAAGATCAAGAAGGCCATTCTCACGTTGCTTCTGGAGAATTTAAACTCGCCTCCGGTGAACATGACGCACTTCCTGCTGGGCTTCGACCCGCAGATGCCCCTCGAGCAGACCGACCTCAACAAGTACGTTAACCGTCCATCCACAGCCATTGCATGACCCCCACTGGCCCACCACYGACGTTCATCTTCTTATGTGTTCCCCACTTCAGATCTGGCCGTACGGTGCTGCATGTCATACTGGAACAACTCAGGGACAGAGACTTTGCCCAGCTCTACCCTGGCCTGTGCGAAGACTGCTATCGCCTCATCTACGAGCTGTGCGCCAACAGGAGGACCCATCGTCCGATCTTCCGGTTCTTGAACAACAGAGAGCAAGGTACATCCGAACCGAACGCCGGGCGCTTGCCCCTCCTGTCCGCTTTGAACTCAGTCCCGCCCTCCATCCACAGACTTCTTCTACGAGCAGCTGAGGATGCTGGCAACGAGATTCAGCAAGGACGCCACGGTCTACCGTTCTGAGCTCAAGCAACGCTCCTGGTTCCTTAAGGTACGCACAAAGGACCCACATGCCTGGACAAACCGCCACTGCCAATTGATGCTTAAATGGCAAGCCCCTCACTTTCCGCTTGGTCATGTACAGACCCTGGCACTCGAACTGCACGTGAGCAGCGGGCGCAATCGCATGAACACGCACCGCCTGCTGACCATCCTCTACGCCACCCCGCAGAGCCTGCAGGGAGGTACGTCGCTCTCGCCCCCAGCACGTGATGTTTTATGCAGGTTCGTTCATTTATTTCGCCTTGCTCCCTCCAGGAGTCGACGACGAAGAGAATGATGAGCTGTTTTCCATGGACCAAGAAGCAGATTCGCGCAAGATCCTCGCGCTCATGTCTTGTATGACCCCCCTTTAGCCCGTGCTCGTTGATATTCCGCCTCTCACCTGCTCCCCGTGGCAACAGCACTTGACTTGACCCTGGAACAGCCCAAGAAGCTCGCCTCGTCGCTCTTCGATGTCACAAAGATCGAGGCGGAGTGCCGGCGACCCTATGAATACAACACCGAATACTACGACATCGACTCCGTCAATCAGATTCTGGTATGCCCTTCCCCAGGCAAATTGTAGTAATCGCCTGCTTACGGCACCCTTTACCTCCACCCGCAGCGCATGCAGAAGAGGCAGCGCGAAGCGGAATACGCAATTCAAAGCGACCAACTTGCTCTTGAGGTTCGTTCGACTCAAATGTCGTACTCGGCGTCCCATGACCTCTGTGTCATTCTCACTCACCTAATCCTCAAACCCAGGCGGAGCGCATTCTACGGGAAGTAGTCGACTTGAACGCCTTCAGTGACAGGCTCGTGTCTCTGCTCAAGTACTTCGAAGCCTGGCGGCAGCTCACCGAGGTCTCTTTGGCCCGGTGCTATGAGTCCATCAGGTGATCCATCGTCCGCCGTTTTAATGATCTGTTGCCTCGCTTACTGATGATCGGTGTATATCCTCCTCTCCGCCAGGCAAATCGCTGGCGAAGATGTGCTCTACGACCTTCTCGATATCCTACTCACCAAGTTGGCCAATGAAAAGGACTGCCGGCTTGCAGTATGCCCCTTTTTCACACTATGTTAGGACCAACAACAATCTTAACGTTTTCCTTCAACCAGGTGGCGGAGAAGATGTCCCTGGTTGTGGTCTTTGCCCTGACCAAACTTCGCGAGCAGCACAGGGGCGCCACCCCCGAGGGTAGGAGCTCCCATTCGTGCTTTTCGGCCCCGGACGAAGCTGACTTGTTCGTTGTGCCTTCAATCAGACCGACGCCGCTACTTGCCGACGGAGCACCTGCAGGAGATTTTGCAGGGCCTGGTGAAGGCAGCCCTGCGAAGGGACAGCTCCGTTCTGCTTCGCGGGAACATCTATGGCGCACTCCTCAACTACCTGCAGTTCACCCGTCCGCCTCCCCAGTCCCTGGTGGCCCACGACAACTCTATGGTTCGTAAACCTGCACTCGCACTTTTGTGCGCTCGCTCTCCGCTAACTGTGCACTGTAGGTCCAATCGTATTCGGAGCAGCTCGAGGGGCAACAAGAGTTGGACAAGCGTAATTTTGCTATCCTGGAGAGCGCCGGTGTCCGTCTTATCGAGACCATCGCCAGCGACGCCGCGCATTCGCTGAACCTGTGGAGGTACCGACCGCATAACCAGCGCTCCCTTTGGCTCCGCAGCATCCGTCCGACCCGATATTTTATATTTACCCTCGGTGTCTATGTCAGGTCGCTGGCCTTCTCGCTGTTGGACGTTTTGATTGGTGACGATCACAACAACAAGCGCCTCGCCCACCTCTCGCAAAAGGGCTTCATCCGCCACTGCCTGGATGCGTTCAACCAGGAACAAGACACCATGTCATTCATCTTCTCCGCCGATGATGGTACACCTATTGCCTCTAGCAAGCAATGCGCCGTGTCGGGGTTTTCTTACATCAGGGGCGCCGTGTGCAGCTGCCCTCCGAGAGGCGATTGTGTTTGACTCAGAGCTGTCCATGCTGCTGCGGATGGTGCAAACGCCGGCCGGCGCTCAGCTCCTGCTCGAGAACGGCATCCTCCAGCGACTCACCGAGTGCAGGTGGATCGACCAGAGGCCCGACTACGCAACTCTACAGGGTATACTAGAGCCTTATTGTTTCTTGTTGCTGCTACGCTTCCTTTAATTAACTTTACGTGTATTTCACGCACTGCCAGATGAAGAGAACAACTGGGCGCCCGGCTTGAGCGAGAGATACCATAACTTCCTCGAATCGATTCTCCGAATCGTGGTGTCACTCCTCGTGGCCCTGCCTCAGAACCTCGCCGTTGCGGGAAAGGTATTTATTCATTGCTGCCAGTGGTGGCTTGGCAGCCCGAGGTGCTCACCAGAGCGCCATCTTTTCTTAGGTCCTCGATTTTGTGTCCGCCCATGCGGATCTGTTGGCCGCGATCTTGAAGGATACCGCTGTCAACAAGCCGCTGGTCCTCAACGAGGTAGGAGATTGGACTCCCTCTCTTTCCCCCATTACTAGTGTGGTGGCTGAGACGGTAGTGCTCCCTACAGATCCGACTCGTTACGGAGATGTTCTACCACTTGGTGGCGAACGCGCAGAGCCTCCTGGTGCAGAAGCTACAGCAAAACGCCATGCGCTTCCACCACGCGCTGCTCAACCTCTTCGTGACGCTCACCAGCCGCGAGATTAGCTGGAACCAGGGCCGTTTCTCGTACCAGGTACTCTTCACCTTCTCTTTCAAGACGTTATCGATGGAATCGTAGGTTCCAAGGCTTTTGTACTTCTTCCCATCAGATGGAGGAACCTCGTCGCGCGACAGTCCCTCTGGTGCATGAAATCAACCGAAACGTGATCGCCTATTGCCGCATTCTCTGCGATGCTGCCGCGGCCAATGGCACACAGGGCCTTCCTTCTATCCTCTTYACGCCCAACCTGTCGGCCTACGGTCGTGGTGCGACCCTCTCGCCTTTATGTTCCCGCATTTTCTCTGCTGATGCACCCGATCCTCCACCCACCACCACACTACAAACGTGCAGAGACGGCACTGGGCCTCACCGCAAAGGCAAAGGCCCCTCCGCTGTCGCTGGTGCTTGAGTACCTGAAGCACGTTCTCCAGCAGTACGACGAGACCCAGGAGGATTTCCAGAACGCCTTGGACAAGCACCAGCGCGGCGCCGCCCTGGCCACCGAGGAGATACTGGAGGTACCTCCATCCAGCAAAAGGCCTTGCCAGGATTATCCCCTTTGGACTGACACCGCCTTTGGTTTCTTGCGTAGATCCTCGCCGCCGCCGGTGATATGGTGGAGGAGATGTCGCCCCAGCAGCGCCTGATCCTCGCCCAGAACCGTCTCTCGGAGAAGATCCTCAGCAAGCGAAAGGAGACCCTGACTCTCCGATGTGCGTACCTCAGCCCCACGCCACAACGCGCACCCCGCAACCAAGCGCTCAGCAACGCATGCACCTCACCTCTGGCGCTCGTATGTGTCATAACGCAGACATGTTGGAGAATCTGTTGGTCCTCGTCTGGCGTCACCTTGCACACTACACCCGATCCTACGGTCCGTCGCTCTTGCTCGAGCTGCCCTCCCCGGGCGCAGCCAGCCGAGCGGCCGTGCCCATGTCCAAGGTACACACACCGCCGGCCTTGCATTACTTATTTCTTTCTCTTCCTTTCTCTTGTCAACTGGATGCCAATGGAGCATTGGGTCCGATCACCTCGTGGTGGTGAATTGCAAGCAGGTCGAGTCTGGGGTGACCCTCTCCAAGGCGGAGATCGAGGCGCTCAAGAGTGATGCCAAGAACGCCATCCAGGACACCCTCAACAGGTAACAGCACTTCTGCCATCCTGGCCATGCAAGCTCTTGTCATTGTTTGTTCAAGAGTGGTCAAGTGTGGCACTCACCACCTTTGACTGGCACAGACTGCAAGACTTTAACCCCGACGGCGAGCCCAAGGGCGCTACGTTCTACTACCTCACCGTCAAGAAGATCAAGGAGCTCATCCGCTCCGATTAGAGCGCCCAAGCTCCGTGACGTGAGCCGACCCTGCGGCGGGGTGACCACGCTGACCGGCCAATTAAACAACAATTGTTAATTGTTGGGAGCAACCAATGAAGGGGTGTCCTTGGTGCCCAGCAACAAGCAAAGAGATCTTTTCTCGTGTGTGCTGGAAGTGAAGGAATGGAGGAGCTCGAGGATGAGATCGATAGGGAGAAGAGGGAGTTGGCTGCCCTGCGCGAGGCACAGCGGTTGAAGGAGCGCACGATTCAAGATTTAATCAGAAAGAAGGAGAGATTAAAGGAAAAACAGGAAGAAGAGGAGGAGTGCCAATCCAACTGCTATGAGGAGGTGGCCGAAGAGGGAGACCATTCGTCAGATGCACAAAAATCTTCCACATTGCCGCCAGGTTACGAAGAGGATAAGAGAAGGAGAGGTGAGGGGTATTACTACGTTGCAGTGGAAGATGCTGCGCCCCCAACACACGAGGCCGTGAACGACGGTGGCGCGAAGTTCCATGTTGAAACGCACGAGGACGGCTACCAGACCTTCACCCGAGTACGCGCCCTCTCACTCCATCATCATACTCCCACCCCTCACCACATCTCTCGGCAACCAGATTGGCACTACTGGCAAAGATCAACAAACAACAATTTGTACAGCGAGCGTAAGTGGAGGAGTGGCCTACGAGGAGGTCTACGAGCGACGTGCAGGAGCGTACGACGGAAGGCAAGTCGTGGCAACGGACGAGTTCTACGTTGTGGATGAGGTGCAGTCGGTGTACCTCGACGGCAAAGAGGAAGCAGCAATCCATCAAGAAGGCGGGTCCTACGTCGATGACGACGAGCGAGAGCCGTCGATGAGCGAGAGCGATGACGGTGCCCGGAAGAAGAAGAAGAAGGACAAGGCGAAGAACGGCAAGGAGAAGAAGAGCAAGAGGGGGAAGAGGGCGCGGGAGCGAGGGAGCCTGCTCAAGAGGGACAGCCGGAACAAGCACATCAGGGAACTCATGCACGGCCTCGAGAGCGAAGGCGAGGAGGAGATCCCGTGGCCCATTGACAAGAGGTGCGCCAAGCAGACAGACCGGCCAACACGCACCACGCACCACGCACAGCTCACTCACGCCTTTTTCACCTCGCGTCATTTCTCCACACTCACCAGAGGAATCCAAGAGCTCCCCATCAGCGTGTGGAGCAAGCGGTATGCTGTGTGCGCGTGTGCGTCGTCGTGTCGTGCCGCTGGTTTCGTGCCTGATGAGGGGATACCCACTACTCTAGGTTTCAGTCGTACATGGCGCTGGAGGACGAGCAAACGAGGCTACTAAAGCTCGCCTATCTGGCGCACGACTTCCAGCACGCTGCTGAAGTGTACGGACGAATTATCATCAGCGAGCGCTACCTCCCGGTGGAAGACAAAACCATCAAACCGTTGGACATTGGTTTGCTCTTTCTTCTCTCAGCCGCTGTGTGTGTGTGCGCGCGCGCGCGGTTCGTGTCGTGTTGCCTCATCTCGAGCGTTGCTGGTGCAGGTGGCGTTGCGGGAGGGGACAAGTACGTGGTGATGGGCATTTTGTTCAAGTTCGCCCTCGACAAGGAGCTGGTGAGAAAGAAGTGGATGTACGGCGATCGCATCCCCAACGATTCTCTGGCGATGAAGGCCGGTACGCTCAAGGTTTGCCGCCTTGCTCGAACAATTGAGTGACGTCACTTCTTCTTTCTCTCTCTCAGCCGACCACGAGCTGCGGTCTCTGGCTCGCATATTGGCTTCGGAGACGACCGCTCAGCAATCAGTCTCTGCGCCCCTGATGGTACAGCCTCGCCATCTGGCACTCTGCTGGGACAATCACTGACGAGACTCGGCGGTCAACTGCGGTCAGTCGATTGTGAACTATCGCGGCTTCCGCATTATAGCGGTGTCCGTCATCCCGATCTCCAAACAGACCATCATCTACGGGTCGCATGACGGCGGCAAGACTGTTCACACCGACTACGAGGCGTTTAACGTGCGCCTTAACCGTATCTTCGCCGGGTTCAACCTCAAGGTACGTGTCTCTCCCCGCACACTCACTGTGGCTGAAGCCGCGGGAAAGCTCACACCACCACCGGCCGGCAGGCGCACTTGGTCAAGGACTGTGTGCTTCAAGCCTGCGGCGACATCGAGGGCCACTGGGGCACGGTACCCTTCCGCCCTCCTATTGCTGGCTCGATCGGTTCGATCGAAGTTAATGCGTGTGGGGTCGTTGCTTATGTTGCCGTGCCCTGTCACACAGGACAACAAACTGTACCTCGCCGACTTTGCCCGGCTGTTTCCGCCCGAGGCGGGGAGCGTTGCACAAAAGTATTTCACACTCAAGGAACCTCGGGCCGGTACCCATCTCTCTCTCTCTCTCTCTCTCTTTATTCGGTTGTGTGTGATGATTTGTGTGTTGTGTGAGGTGTCGTGTCTTGAACTCAGCAAACTGATGAGTGCGGCAATGGCCAACAGTGTTCTACAAGTTGCTGCGACCCGAGTTTTTGGTGTCCAATCCGGTTCCGCTGTGCAGCGACGCCTTCACTGGGTGGCAGTCCATGGACCCCGAGTGGCAGGACCACAACCACGAGGTGAAGCAGGCCACCGAGCGGCTGCACAACGTGGTCATCCCCGAGTTTGTCAAATATTTGCAGACCCTCTGCCGCATCGACCGCGATCGCTTCCCCGTGTTGGTGCGCACCGCCACCGCCACAACAACCACCTCTCGCGGGTGCCCAAGTCACGAGGCAGTGCTTTCTCACCTCTGGGCCGCTGTCACCAGTACACTTCGTTTTGTCCGCTGTGCCAGCTCCAGCGGTGGGGAGCATCGGCGCAACAAGTCACCCACGACACCATCGAGTCCGGCGCAAACACTGAGGTACACGACCAACGACACGACCAACGACACGACCAGACCAACGACACGACACGACACTAATGTTTGTTTTGTCGACTACAGCTGCTGTACGACCAGCTGCTGAATATACTGCATCGGATGCACAAGGACGGAATCAACAGGCGATACATGGGTGCGCTGCTCACACTCATCATTACACGAACACGGGCATGCCTTTCTAAGCGTCTCCCATTGACTCCACCACCGCACACCACCAGGCGTACTCAGGGGCCTGCTCGTGCAGTATGAGCACAAGTCCACGTGCCACTGGAAATACCGGGCGCTGTTGTACACAGAGGTAACCCGCCTCCATCCACCCGCGTTGCAATGTTTGGTGGCGATTTGACTTTTGTGTGTGTGACGCGTGCGTGCGTGCGTGCGTGCGTAGATGGCGGCGCGTGTGTGTAAGAACATCATACAGGCGCTGTTGCGGGAGAAGATGAAGCGGCTTAAGGTGCCCTCGGAGGAACCCTACAGGCACCTGCTGCTCCAGATATTCAACATGCTGGCCAGCCACTCGCAGGACTCGGTCCACTTCTGGGCGGCTATCAAGCCGCCGCCCATCATCATCAACCACTTCGCCAGCGACGTCGAGCCGCGCGGCCCTGAGGACCGGCCCAAGGAGACGAAGCACGACGACGGGGACCACTACGACGCGTTCGAGTTCGAGCTGGAGGGCGGGGCCGAGTACTACATCTACAAGTACTTCCGATCGCTGGAGAAGAAGAAGCGGGGCAAGGCCGAGGCCGAGGAGGACTCGTGGGGCAGCCCCGGCGGCCCCGAGACCGACTGGGCCAACATCCTCCTGCCCATCAAGCTCTGCATCAAGGCCAAGTTCGGGTCAATGGCCTTCTACGGCACCGAGTGGCAATTCAGGTACCTGACAAAGCCGCGTCCATTGGCCGATCACTCATTCATTTATCTTTGTTGACCAATTGGCTGTGAGCCATCCACTGTTTGTTTCAACAGTGATCGGCGGCATCCGTACATCTTCCAGGGCGTCTTCTTCAGGCGGCTGTGCAGCATGCTGGGCGTGGTGCTCTCCGACCAGCCCCGCATTTTCGGTACTGCTCCACGTTTTTGGCCTTGGAGACTGAGAGAGGCGAAGGGGCACTACTGTGACCCGCTCACCTCATCGCCAATCAATCGCTCACCAACCAACCAACCAACCAACCAACCACCCAAC
>CACVKS010000488.1:0-25372 GCA_902749335.1 Acanthamoeba triangularis
CACCCCAACTCCCTAATCTTTACACGCTCAAGAAGCCAACTCCCTGTCTTGGAAATCGATGAGTGGTAGAGCGCCTCTCAGCACTGACTCACCCCCCAAAATCCTCATCAAGATTTCAATTTCTCACCCCCCCCCAACTCGGCCGCCACCCCATTTTGGGAAGCTGACCTTTGTGGGGGGCAGCGATCTCCACTTTCACTGCTCTCTATTTGGCAATTGCAGGCCGCGACTACTGGGTCTTCAAGGAAGTGGCCAGCATCTTAGGGATCAAGAACGCGGCCAGCTGCAAGGTGACCAGGCACGTCCTGCCGAGTGTTGGCGGCGGGCACGTGACCACCGACGACCTCCTAGCCTACCTCGGCACCGCCAAGAAGAAGCCGGCTCCTGGTCCCGCGGGGGCCCTCAAGCAGCAGCAGCAGCAGCAGCAGCAGCAGCAGCAGCAGCAAAGAGACTCGGAAGAGGAGGAGCGTTGAGAGGGGGAAGAGAAAGGGACTAAGGCCAGCGCGCAAGCCACCAAACCGGCCAAAAAGAAGAGCCGGCTGGCGAAGGACGATGACGCAGCCCAACTCTCGCCTATCATCAAGTGAGTCCCCCCAACCCGATGATGCCTCCTGGCGTTGTGTGTGCGCCCTGTGTGTGCGTGTGCGTGTGCGTGTGCGTGCGCGCGCCCCTCCTTTAGCATTTGTCCATTGCTAATCAACTGGTTGTAGCATGTTGGAAGCAGAATCGATAGAAGATGGAGCAGGAGGCACTGACGGCGGCGGCGGCGGCAAGGATACGAACAAAGAGGCTATCTCGCAGGAGCTCGAAGAACACTGGAGACAGATCGTGCGGACCAAGCAGGATCCGGAGAAGAGTCTCGAACAGGAGAGAAAGATAAGCGATGAGATCAACCAACTGTGCAACCATGAAAGGCTCATGAACAAGAAGGCCATCGCAGAAAACGAGGGGGAGGAGGAGCTCGCCGCCCTACAGGTACTAACTTGTACCACCCACCACCCACCGCGACTTTGACTTAAAAAATACTAACACCGTCTCTTTCTCCCCCCCTCGACATACGTGTCCTTCGTGGGCGACAAGTGAGAAGTAAAACTTGAAGAAAAAGACTTTCCTGACGATTGAGAGAGGAACCTCCCAACCAGTTGGGAGTGGCGGCCCAGGTGGCGCTGGTGATGACATGCCTTGATGCCAGCTCGCTCAGGCTGATTCCCTCACACTCTCGCTTGACTCGCTGTCGTTCTCCAGCCTGCTGCGCAGCAAGATAATCGTACCCGCCAGCATCTCCGGTTTTCTGCGAACATACGGAGGAGGCACTCTCTGACCACCAGTCATCCACACTTGTAAATGCAGCAGGGACGTCCATCAGCTGATCAGCTGAGGGCGGCAAGGGAGAGGCTGAGTAGGCCTCCACCACCACCGCTGCTGGTGGGCGGTGCGAGTGGGGCCGCCTGGCCGAAGATTCAAGCAATAATTCGTACTGCGCAGATCTTGAGGGTACGTTCTCGGCGCATGAGCACGCGGATATTGCCCGTCTCCTTGTGTTTCAGGAACTTCACGTCACCCACGCCCCTCTCCTTCCATTCGCTGGTCAGCAGAGTGAAAGAGGACCATTCGATTTGGCAAGTAGAGCAATAAAAGGAAAAAAAGGACAAAAAGGAAAAAAGGGAAAAAAGGGAAAAAGGGGGGGAAAAGGACGACGAGTCAGCTGGTGCACCCTCAGCAGCAGGGCTCTGGCCTTCATGGCGGGGGTCTCCTTCGTTCGGTCCTCGAGCTTGGTCTCAGTGTTGGTGGAGGCGAGGGCGGGATGGTCGAATCGGACATGATCAGAAGATCTTGTGTAGGACAGGGCAACGAGCGAACAGTGCGAGAGTAGAGTCGCTTAGCAGTGTGAATCAAAAAATAAAAGAATGTCAATTTTTTTGCGGCTTTTCTGTCGACAGCAGCAGGAGAAAGTTCTGGTATGGGTGGAATGTGCTTTTGTTGACTGGTGCCCCGGTTGTCAGGATCCATCAGATGACTGTGTCTACACCCAACAGATGCTCATCTGCACCCCACAGATGATCCCACTCTAGTGATATGGAAGACATGGAAGACATCGGCCTCGACAAGAACTGGGAACCGTGCGTGATCGCCATCAAGATGGGGAAAAGTGAAAACACACACAAGGACAAGATCGCCATGGCCTTGCAGCGGTCAAAAGCGAAGAAAGTGGCAGCCACGGCGGCGGCGGCGGCGGCCTGCGTGCAATCATCTTTGGGCGAGGCCTTAGCGCCGACCAAGCACGGCTCAGCCCATAAGAAAGTGCTTGGCGACAAGCAGCCGCTGGGCATCGCTGCGGATGGCCGACAAGTACGTCTTCATGCCACAACATCACCACGATAGAGGATTTCGTGAATGTCTCCTTCCTTTTTCCGTCGTAGGCGGAAATCTGCCCAAGACCCGCAAAGGGGTACTACAACCTACCACCTACAACCCTCTCCCACCATCTCTTCTTTTCAGGCCATGAGAGAAGGACTCGGCGAACTTTTGCAAACATTTCTTTTAGCAAACAAACTGTTTTGCAAACGCCTAGTCTTGCAATAATTTGTTGGTGTTGGAGACGAGTCCACCCGCCCCAGTGGAGCGCCCCGCGAGCTCGCACTCGCACCGACCGCCAGCGAGCAGCAGCGACCATCTGCGACCACCAGCGACCGCCAGCAGGTTGCAACAGTCACAAGTGCTGCTCTTCACTCTTCAGAGAGAGAGAGAGAGAGAAGCAAAACTAAGGCACATTCAACGTAGCACATTGAGCCTTCCTAAACTCCTGGCGTACTGGCACCTCGGCTGCCAGTGGGCGCTGATGATGCCCGCACACTACCTCAAATGCGATGCTCCCCTCTCCCTCTTCGAGAGTCAGCCAAACAGCGGTATCTTCACTCCGTCACTTGCGGAATCAACGTTGTAAGTTGGCAGGACCGGCCCAACATGTCTTAGCCGGTCCGCCCGACTCCTCTTTAAGAGAGGTGACGACGACAGCGTTTGCCTGCGTGTCGACTACAGGTCCGCGAATGGCAGTACGCGAACGCTTTGTTAAAAGGCGAGAAGTGTCTACTATTAAATAAGTCTCTTTCTCACCAAACAAGCGTCTACACTCGTTACTACTGAGCGGCCTTACAAAGAAGACCCTCCAGTCCCACATCGTCGTTCTACAACATTGTAAGGAGCGGTGATTTGATTTATTGATGGGGGAAGGGGGGCGAAAATCGAGAAACCAAATTGGTTGCGCCATTGTGCCAGGTGAACAGAAAGGAGCTCCAAACGTGAGAGAGGGCGAGGCTTGCTACCTCGCTGGCCGACCACCGAGGATGCACCGGTCCACCATGCAAGGCTGTACTCTTGGGATCGTCCCCCAACCACCACATCACGGCGACCAGCTCCCCACCACCACCACCACCCAGATGGAAGGCGAAGGTGCAAAGGCGCAAAGGCCCAGGCTTATTTTTGTATATATTAACAATAAATACATATGGAGGAGAGAGAGGCCTCTTGCTCTTGCAGTGGGCCAGGGAAAACGAAGAATACACTCCTCGCTGCTGCTGCACGCCTCTTCACGGCGATGCATGGGACCCTGTCCTTATTTTTCGCCCCCCCCCAATCTAGGGCAGGGGAGAGCCGCCAACATCCACGAGGGGCAGGGTGAGGAGCTGTCAGGTCCGCTAATGATAAGAATGATTATCAACATAGTGATCAGCACCAGCTCTCGAGTAGCGCGATATATGAATGTACGTATATCATAGCTCTCTCTCTCTCTCTCAAACGATTATTCGACCTGGTGGTGGGTGCGGCGGCGGCGGCGGTGGCATCAGCCAATACTCGCAACTCGATGGCGAACAAACGCGTGTATAAACGTTTTGTTATCGTCGTCGTCGTCGTCGTTCGTCGATGTGGTCACACATGTGTTGCGATCGTTGCTGTTGTTGATCTGGTTGATCATGCCTCTGCGACCGCTGTAGCAAATTTCATGCTCGCGAAGGCACGCAAGCTCGAAGCTGCCGCCAGTGGAGCCGACAGCGACCACCAGCATTGTCCACTCTCTTTATCTGAATTTAGATAAACGGTGTTTCCACAAACGATGGACAGATATTGATGATACATAAACAATGGAACCATTCTTGGCCGACTGGGCTTTCTTTTGGTTAGGCTCCAGCATTTTGCAAACCCTATAGTTTACAAATTTCTACGTTTTGCAAAATTAGAAGACTGCACAAAAGGCCTTTGTTAAGCACATCGATGACGAGGTGGCCCTTCTTGAGGAGAAACGGAAGCTGATGAAGAAGATACACCTGCATGAGCGGAGGAAGGCACGCATTCTCGAAGCTGCAGAGGCGCCGATCCAAAGAGGCGATTCGCCGAGAGACGGACGCTCTCGTGCGCGCCGTCTGTCGCGCCGCTGGCCATAACGACTGCGCTGGCCCTGGCGATGGCGCTGGTACGGTGAAGGTGAGGCAGCTACTGCTGCTGACCATAATTGACCGTGAATTATGTTAGTGGTGCTCCCACGATATACGCCCTGAACGCGCACACTAACAGGAGTGCATATATGCAAAAGTCTCAAAACAGCCTAAAACGTCCATCTATCCAACCCCTCCGCTCCTGACGCAAGCTGCTCCTGCCTCCTCCGTATCCTCGAACTCCGAAGACCCTGATCTGAGACACGGGCAGAGACGACAGCAAGAACGAGAAAGAAACCAACCCTATGCTGGGCGGGAACAGAGAGGGCGGGATGTGCGAGCGCACTCTGGGAGACTAGAAAAGAATAGTCTCCCTGCGTTGCGCTCGCGTGACACGGCCGGAGGACCGCCTAACCGGCGGTCCACCGGCCTCCTCGCAGTGCGAAAAGGGAAAACCATGCCCAAAAACAGCACTACGAGGTCGGGAAGGGAAGGCCACGCTAACCGCGTGCCTCAACAGCGCTGGCCGCGCTGGCAACACGTCGGCTAACCGCCGCGTGAGGAAAAGAGGCGTTTATTGTGGTCGCAACAAACTGCGTTGTTCTGGCTATCGCCGAACAACTACAGATCAGAGATGGTCGCCGAGAGGAGGAGGAATGCGATCGCAGAAAAGGAGAAGGAGGTGGTTGATGCTGAAAGGGCGCTGGAGTGGGAAAAGCGACTGAGAGAAATCATTGAGCTCAAGGTGGTGACCAAGCTGAAGGAGCAGATCGAGCACATGAAGATGGACTTGCAGGAGATGAAGAAGCAAGTGCGCTCAAAGGAAGAGTCCCACATGAAGTCTCGCCAAGAGATCACAGATCTGGTTGGCGGCCGAGTGAGCGAGCAGAAAGAGTGTATACCGGCCCTCTGCTTGCATCATCTTGTGCTGTGTCACCTTTCTTGTTTTTGTGGCTTTCATCATCATCAAGCTCGCCACCTTCTAAATTAGATGCAGCAGCAGCGGCGACGGCGACGGTAGCGGCAGCAATGGCGGCGGCAGCGAGGAGTGGACTGTCGGCGGTTATTGGCTTGTCGCCATTGTTTCTGTCGTCCTCATCCTCTTCTGCGGCTCTTACTTGTAGCCCCCCCCCGAGGCCATCGCGGGATGATGTGAAACAATACATGACAACCACACTACCACATCACTCGCAAGAAATTTGTGATGGTGGCTCAAATGCGGGTATAAAAGGAAAAGGCAAAGGACGAAGCAGTGGCCAATCACACCCAGCATACCTCACCAAAATGCCAGGGTGTGCCGGAGGAAAGTTCTGGTATGGTCAAAATTTGCGTTTGTTGACTGAGACCCAGGTGTCCATCAGATGAATGTCTCCGTCTCTTGAGGTCGCGCTCGTGTGTACAGCTGTGGCACGCAAAACACACAGCTTGTTCGCAACAAGGTTTTTTTTTTACACGATTCGCCGCGTTGGCAGTTTTTTTCTGATTGTGGGTCCGGCCCAACAGGCATTGCACCTTGCACGAAGTCTCGGCGCTTCTTTGCGAGATGCAGGCGCAATTGCTTGCGGCTATGGCGAGGGCGAAGACTCACTCTTGTTGATGATGTTCCTTCATCACGTCATATTCCCTCTACACGCGCAGGTTGACGTTCAGATAGTGCCTCTCGATGCCGACGTCACATCGTGCTCGAGCGCTCTTCGGGCAGCAGCAACACTCGCAGGTACGCTGCTTTCCCTGGCGCTCCCGGTTGACAGCTGAAGACGGCCCAGCCGAATGATCTATGCACCCCCCGACGATCACTACGTCACGGAGGTGAGGCGGCGGTGGCGCGTGCTGCGTGTGCAGAGTATATCTTTCGTTGGCCTCCGACCTGCCTCGGTCCCTACAGCCAAGCCACGGCATCCAACGGTCTCGTCCTCCTCAACGCCGGCCTCCGCGCGGCACTTACGCCACATACGACAAATACTCCACATACGCCACACAACACACACACGACACACGACACACACGACACACACCCTGCACACCGCACATGGTCATGCAGTTGTCCGTGGCGCAGATTGTAGGCGGCAAGGGCTTCCTGCTCGACACGGCCCATTGCGACCTCATACTCAGCGCCGGTGGTTCACCGCCATCGAGCCTCACAAGGTCTACATGCATGCTTGTCGTGTGTGTCGAGCGGTAGCACTGCTTGTACCGGGAAAGAAGGCGCCCATACATACTCAGGTATGCACCATTAGCTCTAGTCCTGGACAGCAAGAGCGAGGAGGAAGAGCAATACAAAGATGAAGGAGACAGTGCTGGGGGCAATGATCAGAAGAGAGCGTGGGCAGTCCAGGCAGCGGGGGGATCTCCGCCTCCTGCTCCGACCGTATCGCCGATGAGTGTGCTGCTACCTTGTCAGGTACGCCTGCTTCGTTGTTTTTTCTACAATTATCATATTTTTGCCTTACCAGAGTGAAGCGCGCAAAGCGCATGTTGGCTGATCAGTCATGCCAGGATCAGTGAATATGGAATGGTGAAACAAAACAAGTGAAGAGTGAAGAGCAGCACTTATGACTGTTGCAACCTGCTGGCGGTCGCTGCTAGTCGCTGCTTGTCGCTGGCGGTCGCTGGCGGTCGCTGGTCGCTAGAGGTCGCTGACGGTCAGGGCCAGTGCGAGTGCGAGGGGTGCACCACAGGCTGGTCGCAGATGGTCGCTGCTGGTCGCTGCTGCTCGCTGGCGGTCGGTGCGAGTGCGAGTGCGAGTGCGAGTGCGAGTGCGAGTGCGAGTGCGAGAGGTTAACCACAGTAGGCGTAGGTGCCCAGCAGCTTCTCCCAGTTGTCGTGCTCGCGGGAGGGCTTGTTGGCCTTTCCGGCCTTGGTCTCGTTGTCGTCGCCGTCGTCCTCTTCTTCTTCGATCTCGTCCTCCTCCGGAAGGTCGTCGTCGTCATCGCCCTCGCTCATCGAGAACAGCTTCTGGGCGCCGGCGCTGTCGCCGAAGGCCCACAGGTTGGAGTGGGTCACGTTCATCAGCACCTGGGCCAGCTTTCGCTCGAGCTGCCGCGTGGGCCTGTCGGCAGCAATTCGCTTCCGCTTCTCGTCGCGCGTGTGCTTCTCGGCCATCTCCCACTTCACCTTGATGTCAATCACCTGCGCCCAAACCGCCCTCACTCGGAGTTAAAAACAAACAATATATACCATATATATAAAAAGACATGAATATTGAATAAAAAGTGAGAGGCGGATTCGCGAACTGACGAACCTTGTTTTGTTCGTCGAAGAGCTGCTTCCGCTCCACTGGGGTGGGTGGACACGTCTCCAACACCAACATATTATCGCAAGACTAGGCGTTTGCAAAACAGTTCGTTTGCTACAATAATTGTTTGCAAAAGTTCGCCGAGTCCTTTATGATGAAATTTTTATACTTGCCCATTACACAACAGGTGCAACACGTTGTCGTCGAAGGCGGCATCGCGGGCACCGGCTGCTTCTTGCCGAGTGCCCGGTGGCGGCGACAGCTCCAATTTGGTTTCTGGATTTTCGCCCCCCTTCCTCCCCAAGATAGAGAAAACAAATCACTGGCGAACGGCGCACCACCCAAGTCAGAGAAAATCAAATGACATGAAAATCAAACGGTGTAGGCGCCTCGGACGAAAGAAATTCCGACCCCTTCTCGCGAAAAACCTGGTTACTGGGTCGCTCCCCAACCTGATAATGACGGACGGGTCTCAGGGAAAGAGGGGTATGAGTGCCACCGCGGCAATTCCCCACAGCGGCGGTGCGTAGGTCTTGAGGCCAAGGGTGAGGAGATGTGAACGGCAGAATGGAGCCGGGCTCGACGTCATCGGTGAGGGTGCTCTTCTTGTCATCCACCAGTGGAGCAGGTGGGGAGCAAGCTGTGCCTGACGCTTTGTTGTGTGGTTGAACGGAAAAAAGCTTTTGTGCTGATGAGGACGTTGGTTTGCCACAACTTTCCGTTTGCGCGTTGCGTCACACAATGTGATGTTTTTTGCAAAACTGACGGTTTGCAAAATTTTTCGTTTGCTAAAAAGTTGCGCGCGCGCGGCGGCCTTCACAAACGGCGAAGCTAATTACACAAAAACCGGTGATGAGGGTATTCTTACTGGTTGGGCTGCTTGGCCCACCTAGAACACGCACGAGCGTGTGAGGCTTATCGAGCGCTTCGAGAGGACTATGATCGTTGTGCTTAATACATGGCGCATGTCCCACTTTACCACAGCCACCCACTCCGAAGTAAGAGAAGAAGAAGACGATGCATGTGATAGTCAAAAAAAAGTAAGTGAGAAGGAGGAGGAGGAGGAGGATAGGATGCGTACGTTTGTTTGGTCGATCGCGGAGTTGTACAGGCGGCGTGAGAGCTGCTCTGTTGTGGGTGGTGGGTGGTAGGTGGTAGGTTGTAGTACCCCTTTGAGGGTCTTAACAACAACAAAGTTTATTTCAAGCGAGGTTTTTTCCAAGGGTGTATCTTCGCCTTCCCTTTTAGGGAGTGGCCCTTCGAGGGGTTACCTCGACGGGACCCCTCGAAGATCACTCTTTCACTTGATCGCTCTTTCACTTGCAGATGATCCAGACAAAGCTCCGAACAACGCCGAGGCTGAGGCTCACGGCGGGCTGCTGGATGACGCCGCCCCGCGGTGGCCGCCGCTACCCAAGGGAGAAAGATACCCAGCGCAGGGCTCAGCCAAGGTGGTCTACATCTTCGGCACGAGGGTGGATGTCACCGACGATGATGTCAACTTTGCGCACGGAAGCGACTCAACCTGGAGCGGAGGTGAAGGTTTCATGTCATGGGGTGAGGTAACTGTGCGTGTGAGGAGAACCGGGATCGAACCTCACAGTCTACAATTTTATAAATCAATGAATAGAAGAAATTATGTAACTCCTTTCTTTTGCCGATAACACAGCAATACTTCCACATCATCATCATCATCATGACGACTGTGGTGAACAGATTCTGATGGAAAAGAGCAAGAATCGTTCCCCCGGGTGATCGTGCCAAAGCCAACAGACAACCCATCATCCGATCATGTTGTATGCAATAACAATCAACACACTGCCCTCGATGATGATGCCCGTGTGTAGCCTTTGGGGGACTTCCCAATACTGTTTATTTGGCTGACCCAGGCCGGTCCCAGTCATCGGCGCTCAAGAATGAGCACTGTGGCGGAGACCCGATATTGGGGATGCAATGTATTTTTGACGAGCTCATTCCTAATTTAATTATATTGCTCGCTCGGAGATCATGACAAACAGGAGTTTATTAGCGGCAGCATATGAGAGAGAGAGAGAGAATGCAATCTCCCTGCCCCACCAGCCTRTGCACTACTCTCTAGCTCTCCAAAACAAGACGGCCAGAGAAACTCTCTGCCGACACGCAGCAGGGCGGGCAGGGCGGGAGACGTGTCGGTTGTGAGACAAGAAAAACAAAAAGATGAAGAACACACCAACAAGCCCGCCGAGGTAACCCCTCGAAAGGCCGCTCCCCTAAATGGGAGGAAGAGAACTCCACGCCGCACGCCTTCCATCCAGGCTGCACGGAGACATAATCCCGGAAAAAACCTCGCTCGCAATAAACTTCCTTGTTGTCGCTGCGCACAACAACTACAGTTATATTGCTCGCTCGGAGATCATGACAAACAGGAGACGGTCAGAGACCAGACCCCAATATGCGCGTAGAGGCGCCAACCCTGGCGACCTCCACCGCACGAAGGTATCTGTCCACAGCGCCGCTGCGCCACCCGCCGATAGCCATGATTTGCTCCCTCCGCAAACCACCCATCATGGCAGCCGTGGCACCTCCGATACGAAGCGAGTGCGACGAAACCACGGCGTCGATACCCGCGTCGCGCACCATGCGTCGACATACTGAGGAGATCGCACTGGAGGTGAGAGGTCGACCGCTGGCCGACCGAAACAGCAGCCCCGGAGCCGAGCCGCGCTGCCGCATATACCGCCGAAACAAGCGAACAGGGCACCACAGCGCTGCCGAGGGTTCGACGAAGATCTCGAACCCCCGCCCGGCTTGATCCACTTTCGAGCAGCGCACGAAGACGCGCAGCAGCCCCCGGTCCGGCAGCCAGGTGACGTCGCGCACGCGCAAGGCAGCCAACTCCGCCGCTCGCCGCATGGTGCGCAGCCCCAGCGCCACGAGTAGGGCATCCCGCAGCCATAACTCGCCCGCAGCACGACCGCGCCGCACGTGCACTCGAAGCGCCTCGACCGGGAAGGGGTCCCGCCGAAAATCCCGCTTGCCGCCCGCAGCCCACGCGCGTTGCACTCCGTCTGCCAGGAGCCGCACACGCGGGTCGCACCCAGGCGAGGGAAACCCGGCCAACACGTGCTCGCGCACGACCGCAGCCAAAGCCGCCTCGACGCGCCCACCGCGGCCAGACAAGTCCAGCCACGTCAAGAAGTCCATGACGGTGTCCACGGCAGCAGGCAGCGCCACACGACGGAGGGACCCTGCGAAGGCGCGGAAGTCCTGCCACAGCGCCGAGTAACACCGCACAGTGGAATCCGCTCGACTGGCCGCGAGTAGCTGGGAGCGCCGCAGAGCTAGCCTCTCCACTCCGCGAACCTCTCGCCGTCGACCACGTGCGCTTCCATGATCCACCTGCCCCTCGCAGGCTCGCAGCGGCCTGAGGGTCCCGGCATCGCCACGCTGGACCCGCAGCCCATCGCCAGCGTGCGAGTAGACAGGCGCATCAGGACCGGCCACCACGGCTGCGCCTCCCACCGGGGCACGATGACAATCCCAACCGCCCGTGACTCGACGAGGTGCTGCAGGACCCGTAGAATGAGGTAGAATGGGGGAACCAAGAGGTTGACCTCGCCCGCCCATGACACGGAGAACGCGTCCTGCGCTTCGGTCCCGGGCACGAGAAACAGGCTGTTGAACCGAGGCGCTTGGCGGTTCACATGGTCGGCAAACCGGTCGATCGTCCACGGCCCCAGAGTCAGACGCACACGCCGAATGTGCTCCGGCCGAATGGTCCAGTCGTCGAAGTCCACCCACCGCGACGCCGCATCGGCCTCGACATTCAGAGTCCCTTTGACCCAGACCGCCTTGTAGAGGCTCGCACCGACGCTGTCGAGCAGGGCGTAAATCTCCCGGACAATGGAGTTCATCTCGCGACTCGCCCCACCTCCGTTTACGAGATACGCCAACGCCGTGGTGTTGTCGGTCCGGCACTCCACCTGCCGCCCATGCAGCAGGTGGAGGAAGGATGCCAGGCCGTGCAGAATCGCCCGAAGCTCCAGGAGGTGGATGGGCTGCTCCCGTTCCTCCGCCGAGTGCCCGCCCCGCGCCTTGTCCCCGGTCTCCGGCAGGAAGGCGCCCCAGCCCACCGTCTTCGCAGCGTCCGTGAAGACCACGGCCACTCTCGACGGCCGCCACATTGGTGCGCCCTGCACCCGGCGCAGGCTCCCTGCAACCCACTGCAGGTCGCTCGCCACGGTGGGGGGGATCACCACCACCTCGTCCCACCGGTCGCGCCGCCCGCCGATCAGGGCATACGCCTCGCGCAGGTACACCTGCACCTGAGGCGCAGCCCTCTTGAGAGACGTGACGAAGCCCACAATGCTGGCAAGGCTCCGCCGCGTCATGCGCTCGCCAGCACGGACCTGGCAGATCTCCTCCGCCCGCAGCAGCTTGGCCTCCGGCACGAAGACCCGACCACGCTCCAGGTCCAGCAGCAGCCCCATCACCTCGACGTTCTGCGCCGGCTCCCACTGGCCCTTGGTCACCTCCCGCACCCAGCCCAGGCGCTCGAGAGAGGGCACCACGATCTGGTCGCGAATCCGACGTAGCGCCTCCGGCGACGGCGCCACCACTGCAAAGTCGTCGACGTAGACAAAGACCAGGACGCCCAGGGCACGCCACGACTTGACCATGGCCCGCACCACCTTCGTGAAAACCCACGGACTCCACCGCAGGCCGAACGGCAGCACCCGATACCGGTACCAGGAGTTGCTGACCCGAAACCCGAACCACGGCAGAGACTCCGGGTGTAGGGAGATGTGATGGTAACCCTGTGCCAAGTCGAACGTGATGGCCCACCAGCCCCGCCCCGCCAGGCGGATCAACGTCGAGAGCGACTCGAACTTGCACCGAAGCTCGGCGAGCACCAGATTGAGCCGCCGCTGGTCGATCACCAGCCGCCACAACTTGGGCCCCTTCTTGGGCACCAAGAAGACCGGGCTGATGAGAAGGATGCCCACCGGTCGCACCAGCCCATCGCCCAGCCACTCGACCGCCTGAGCCGCCACCAGCCGACCGAGCTCGACATCCAGCCAGGCCAACTGGTCGGCCGTGAAAGGCAGCTGCCGCCCGTCCTCCTCCGGCACGCCTAGGAGAGTGATCCGCAGCCCCTCGCGCACGATGCGCAGAACCACATCCCCCGCTCCGATCGCCTGCCACGCGTCCGCGCAACGTGCCAGGCGCCCCACGACCACCACCTCCGTGGCTGGCGGGGCCGCGCCCCGGCTCACTGAGCCGAGGAGGGCTTGGGGCTGGGACACCGATTGGCGTAGTGGCCGGTCTTGGAGCACTTGAAGCACGTGATGGCGGACAAGTCCTTCCCCTGACCCTTGGATTGGCTGGGGGCAGGGCTGGCGGCGGAGCTGCCCGACTTGCTGGCGGGCGAGGACTTCGCACTGGCCGACGTCCGGCGTCGGCCCGACCGAAAAAACGACTGCCCCTTGCCCTTCTCCTCCGCCTTCCGCTTGCGCCGCGCCTCGGCGATGGCATCCTTCCACCGCAGCTCCAGGAAGGACTGCTCGTCGCTGACGATATGCGACGCAGTCCCCCAGCCCTCGAGACTGCCGACCACGATAGCCGCAGCACGCCCCTCAGCCCGCTTGACAGCTTTGCCAAGAGCCTTCTGCTGCTCGGCCGGCAGCATGTCCGCGTCGATGTAGCTCAGGAAGCGAGCGATCTCCTTCAATGCGTCGTAGTCCTGTTGATCTCGCTCCTTCTCAAAGTCCCGATCCGGGTAGATCTTCTTCGCCTGTCGCTCGCGCACCAGCTCGTCGTGCAGCTCGGCGAGCTGCTCGACCCCCTCGCTCGCCTCGGAAACGGGCCCCATGGCCGCGACCCTCTGCTCAAGCGTGGTGAGCTTCGTCAGGACTTGCTGCATGAGTGCGTCCGGTCTGATCGACGCCCTAGTCGGTTCGACACCCTCGCCTCCGCTGACGTCATCGCTTCCATTCGATTCTTCTGCTTCCAGCGCTTTTAGAGCTCTAGCCGTGGTAGCTCTGTTCCTCCGGTAAGGCACCCCGACCTCCGCACAAATCTTCCGCAGCTGGGCTACCGATAGAGCTCCCAGCTCTTCCTCCGTAGAATCCCTAACAACGTTCATCTCTCTCTCTCTCCTCTCTCAATTCTCTCACGCTACCAATCTTCTCTCTCAACAGACAGACGTGTCGGTTGTGAGACAAGAAAAACAAAAAGATGAAGAACACACCAACAAGCCCGCCGAGGTAACCCCTCGAAAGGCCGCTCCCCTAAATGGGAGGAAGAGAACTCCACGCCGCACGCCTTCCATCCAGGCTGCACGGAGACATAATCCCGGAAAAAACCTCGCTCGCAATAAACTTCGTTGTTGTCGCTGCGCACAACAACTACAGTTCGCTGTCCAAGTCACGTGCCAAGTTCGGAGGGGCCAATAAAACCGAGAAGATGGGCCTGCCCTAGACCACCCGAGACCATCCGAAAATCCCGCTGAACGGAACGTAGCGAGTCTTCGGTGCAAGGTACTTGAGGAAATGTGCTGTTGTATTTGTGCTATGAAGTAGAGCATCGAGTGCATTATCATGTTTGAAGACCAGCCATCATAGTCCTCTTAGAGCGCTCGACAAGCCGAACACGCTCATGCGTGTTCCAGGTGGGCCAAGCAACCAGTAAGGGTACCGCTTTTTTTAGTGGGAAAAAACACTTCGTTGTTCGTTGTTCCTGGTTTTCAAGTCTGCACGCGAAACTTTTGCAGAGATAATTTGGCAAACGGGAAATTTTGCAGCATCACTTCTCTCATGAGCTTCGAGAAAGGGGAGGACGAGAAGGTGAGCATGGGCCTGAGCCCTGGGGCGTGGAGGCGAATGTGGTGGAGGATGTCGACGAGTTGTAGGTACGCGGCCATTCTGGCCCTTCTTCATCGCCAGCCAGTTTTTCGTTCTGCTGTTGCTATCTTCCTCATGGATGCGCAAGCCATGCATTCAGTCCTGGCAACGAGCCAGCATTGGCTTCAGCGGCAACACCCAATATTGGGTGGCTATCTTGCTCGCAATTCATGCGGCAGAATCAACCCAATAAAAAAGTAACACAACACAATCACACACACACACACACACACACACACATGACACACTACTACAGGGAGTTAGACTTCTTTATTGGGTTGATTCGGCCGCCGCTCGCCGAAAGACATCAACCATTCGTTGGCGAAAAGCGGTGGCGTGGTGCTGCTGAAGCTCCCTGATATCTTGCGGCTTCTGTCCTCGCTGTCGAGCGAAGGCATACATGGCCGTGAAAACACCACAATCGACCTTGTTTCCTTGTTGCCAACGTTGCTTGAGGACGGGGTACCAGGCGAGGCGGCCCCTACCGAAGAAGGTGCGCCAGAACCACTCGAGCTCTTCCCTTGTGGCCTGAACCTCGCCGGCGTAGTACTGGCCGAGGCTATTGTAGAACTCGAGGGTGTGGCAGTCCGAGTCCAGGAAGTTGGCGACGAAGAGACGGAAGTGATCATGATCGCACAGAATGAAGAAGAAGAGCTGTGGGGGATCCAAGTCTGCGAGCGCCTCGATAAACCGGTCCACTCGGCGTAGGAGGTACTGCCAGTCGTTCAACAGCTTCTTCTGCTGCTGCTGCTGCTGCTGCTGCTGCTGCTGCTGCTGCTGCTGCTGCTGCTGCTGCTGCTGCTGCTGCTGCTGCTGCTGCTGTAGAGGCTCCTGTTCCGCAATCTTCTGATCATGTTCACTCTGTGGCACCCAACCACCACATCCAGAGAGAGGCATAAGCGAGGAACACACATTTCACTGTGCAGTCACACACACACACACGCAGGCATGCACACACACACACGTATGCACACACTTGCAACAGAGTTGTGCAAGCCTGGCCAGAGAGTATAATCAAAGAAGCAGGAGCACGCACCTGCAAAGCTGTTCACCATTGTTGTAATTCTTCACACGTTGCGTTCTCCAAGCCCTCATGCCGAACCCCTTCATGGACAGAACGGATCACGTGGAGGAGGTCACCGTCACCGACCTGGCAGGGGAAGTGAACCAGAGCTTTGATGTAGTCAACAATGTCGTCCATCGACAGCTTGCCCTTGGGCAACCTGGTCTGCCAGCCTTGGGGAGGCTGATTCCTCATGGCAGGCTGGTTCTTGAACAAGGGAGTGCGAACCCATTCACACGCCCAGAAGTGGTTGTTGGAGCACTTGACCCACATCAGCGGTGCCCAGTCTCAATTGAGAGAGCAAAGCCACTGGTAGATCACCGACTTCTGGAGCGCCACAGCATTGTTGGTTCTGTCCCCATGGCTGTACTCCCATGCCATCAGTTGGCCATCTGCATTGAGAAGGAGCACAGACTTTAAAGTGGCCACTCTGACCACCAAGCCACTCACCCATTGGGTCAGCTGCTCTTCCAGCAAGCCCATCCTATCCAACACAACTATTTCCAGCGTCCTGAGGATGTTGTTGCTATGGCTGTTGCTGCTGTCGCCGCTGCCGTCACCACCTGGCGGTGGTAGATGCATGGGGTGGACATTCTTGTTGAATATCTCCATTGCACACTTGGGATGGGTATAAGCCATTGCTTTGCTCACCCCAAACAGCCTTCCATTGACCTCATCGGAAAGACCGTGCGCGTGATGGAAGAGACCTAGAGCGAAGCTGTTGATCGGGGTTAGCTTGCGGCATCTCTGTTTGCCCTGAGAAGAAGTCGTCTTCCTGCTTTGACGTTGCTGTAGAGGCTTCTTGAGCACCGGCTGGCACCTGGCGAACCACTCATCGAAGAGGATCTGAGGGCAACTGAAGAGGCTGTGATACCGCTTGTCCCTTACCGGTCCGTCCTGCTCGTTGATCCATCCTATGAAATCCTTGCCAGCATTCTCTGAGCAGCAGCAGCAGCAGCAGCAGCAGCAGCAGCAGCAGCAGCAGCAGCAGCAGCAGCAGCAGCAGCAGCAGCAGCAGCAGCAGCAGCAGCAGCAGCAGCAGCAGCAGCAGCAGCAGCAGCAGCAGCAGCAGCAGCAGCAGCAGCAGCAGCAGCAGCAGCAGCAGCAGCAGCAGCAGCAGCAGCAGCAGCAGCAGCAGCAGCAGCAGCAGCAGCAGCAGCAGCAGCACGTAATGCACCAATCGAAGACTTTCAAAAATCCCCGTCAAGTACCCTATTGGTGGCGAAATTTCACAGCAACCTGGTTGAAAACAAGTTGAAGATTGAAACAGCACTTGTCACATATTGCTGTGTAAAGTCCATGTCTACAGACAGGGCGCCTAACAAAAAGAGTTTTCTGCCTTTCTTTTGCGAAATTTCCATAAGAAAATCATAAAGAAATTGATATGGCTATTGATTTCCCCCAAGTCTAATGATAATGATGATGATTACAAAATAAAAAACAAAACAAACAAACAAACAAACACAAGATGGCGTACAATAGGACTTGCGCCTGGGCTTCTTCTTGTTCTTCGTGGTGTTGGTACCGCTAGTAGGCCTGGGTGCGGTTGCTGGTGCCAGTGCCGGTGCCAGTGCCGGTACGGGTGCGAGTGTCGGTGTCGGTGCGCTCGATGCTGGAGGCTGCTGCTGCTGCTGCCGAAGACTTCTTGGCGCACCATTGGAGGCTTTTGCACAATCTTGGCGATGATCGTCGTGAGCTCGTTCGCGTCCAGTAGAGACTCAACAATTTGCAGGCCCTCGAGGCCAGCTGGGAGGGTGAGAGTAAGTGTTTTTGGCAAACTCCAGTAGTGAATTTCACTGGAATCAGTGACACCCTAACAAAGTTTCTTTCGCTTGTTTTTAGCACACGTGTAGCACGCCCCGGTTCGCGATGCCTGGCGTCGGTGGGGTGGGCACAGAGCGTTGGGCGCGGATGCTTGATTTTCCGCCCTCGCTTCTTGCTGGGGGCGGCAGGAGGAGAAGGAGGCATCTTGGCTTCCATCAGCATCATCATCTTGTGTGTACAGAGAGAGAAGAGAAGAGGAAACCATTTACGTGTCAAAACAACAGGACTAACATCCACACTGCCTCCACTTCCATAAACACACAATAAGAACCTCTTGTTGTTGTTGTTGTTGTTGTTTGGGCCGTAGCCGTGCACGAGCGAGGGCCAACGAATGACAGGCAGTGCGAGGCAACCCACAAGAGGGGTCCAGGATGAATAAGCTTGCAGTTGGGCGGTACCTCCTCGGAAAACACGGCAAGTGGGAAGAGTTTTTTTAACCTATTTTGTCGACAGCTCGCTGGCGTCATGCCCACGAGTAGAACCATTTGGCGCCAAAATGTAGATGCTTTCCCGCCAAAATGGAGAGCCTGCTCCTACCAAAAGTGTCACGTTGGGGATACCACCTATCGCCCAGTGATCTTCTTTGTCTTCTTCGCACTCCCCTTGCCCCTCGCCATCTCGGTACTGAGCGCATTGGCGGGCAGCTGAACGGGCGGTGGCTCTGCTTCTGCCCGCCCCGCCCCGCCGGTTCCTTCAGTTCACGAGGGACACGGTGGATCCCATCCTGCGTCGGCTCGAGCGCAAGGTGGCCCGTGGCCTGGACATCGACTATTGGCAACAGGGAGAGAGAGAGACAGACAAGAGGAAACTTGCCAGCCCTCCCGCTTGCATGACCTCCTCTCTGTGGTCTCAAACAAGAAACGCCACAGAGACAAGGGAGCATAAGGCCGACACCAGGGCGGGGAGGGTTGGAGACGGGTCGGTTGCAAGACAAGAAAAAGAAAAAGATGAAGAGCACTGCAAACCCGCAGCACAAGGTCCCTCGCAGGGGCGTCTCCCTCAAAAGGGAAGGACTCCACGCCGCCAACCGTCCATCCAGGTCGCGACGAGACAAAAACTGAAACCGATGAATATCCTCGCTCGCGATAAACTACGTTGTTAGCGCTGCGCGCAACAACTACAGTTGATCTAGTTGCTGTTTTTTAGCTCTCCTGAACAGAAGAAAGTGGTAGCCGCGGCGTCGGCGTCGGCGGCCTGCCTTCATCTTTGGGCGAGGCCACCCTAACAAGGAGGGCGACGTGCTGCCGTGGCAGCTGGTCCCATGTACCAACGAGGGGTGGCCATGCGCTAAGTCGCTTTGCGACCAAAGAAACGACATGGGCCTCATCTTCACCCTCCGCGGCGTACGCCACACCACACACGCTCACCGCACACGCCGCACACGCACACCGCACACGCCGCACTCACCGCACACGCGCAGTTGGGCTGCACCCCACTATAGTGCGGTCGCTGTGTGCGGCCCGGCAGTACGAGTCGACGGGCAAGCGGTCGCACGCGGTGCTGTTCGGGTCGACGATGACGATGGCCGCCTTCCTGCTCGTCTTCCCCTTTGCCCGCTCGCTCTGGCTGGCTGTAGGAGAGCCGTGAGTGGCACACACACACACACACACACACGCACACAACCACACAACCACACTGCTGAGCAGCAGCAGCAGCAGTTGAGCACAGACGCCCGTAGGTTTTGCACATTTTGTCATTTAGTAAGAAACACTGTTTATGTCTCCCCAACGTTAAGACTTATGCTTTTTTCCCAAGAATGAATTAACACAGTTTAAGTAAACGATACCCTCCCACCCAGCCCCGCTCCCCCTGCTCTCATGCCAACAAGTAGTAAGGCACGTGGACGAGTGTAAKTAGGCAAATGAAAGTGGTGGCGGGGAGGTGGGAGGTGGGAGGTYKTGGTTTTGGGTGGACATGGCCAGACATGGACGTAGTGACCGTTTGTGTTATCTGTTGTTTTTTTTTCCTTTTCTCTTAGCGCTTTCCTTTTGCCGTCAGGCACGGAAATCTGCCTAAGACCTCGATAGGGTACTACTGCCTACCACCTACCACCCCAACCACCACAGAGCAGCTCTCACGCCGCCCATACAACGCCACCAAACAAACGTACGAGTACGGTTCTCGCGTCCTCGCTTTACCTCGAGCTCATCCTAACCTCTACATCCTCCTCATTACTATCTTGCTTCCAAATGGGTGGTGGTGGTTTTTTTGGGTGGGGGGGGGTTGTAGCATTGGATGGAAGCATCAGCAGCAAGCGTGCAGGAGAGAGCAGCGGTTTCGGTGCGGCCAGTGGCGAGGAGGACGTCACGCGAACAACAGCGAGAAAAAGAAGCGCTGAGGAAGGAGCTCGCCAAGTTGCAGCAGCAGCTCGAGAACGCGAATCAGGTGCTTGCCAGGCGAGCCAAGGTGCAGCAGCTGGAGCAAGAGCAAGCGCAAGCCGAGGCGTATGCGATCGCGTGCGCGGAAGCTGTCGCCAGGTTCGAGAACATGTTCGCCACGGTGCAGCCCTTCACGAGCCACTCGCACGCACTGTGGGAGGTCACGCAGGCCGAGAAGAAGGACCACGCAGCCAAGCTGGCCATCCTCGGCCAAGAACGGGCTCACCTCGAGGCTGCGCGGATCGAGGCGGCGCGCGAGAGGCTCCTACTGCAGGGCATCATCACGGAGACGCTGGAGAGCGATAAGGCCGAGGAGCACCATCACCAGAGCCAACTGAAGCAAAGGTTGGCCGTGCTCGATAGGCAAGCTGCGTGCGACCAGGCGACCATGCGCATCTGCTCGGCGGCTTGGTCACAATCGGCCGTCCGGTGGCTGGTGCGGATGTGGGGTCCCGACAGCAACTACACGGTGGCGAGCCAGCTCTCCAATCTTTGCTATCTCTGGCTTCCTCGACTCCTACCCCAACAACAGCCGGCTGCTCCTTCGCCTCCGGTTCCCGCGCTTCTTCCGTCAGCGCCAGATGCTGATGCTGCTGCTGCTGCCGCCGACGCCGCCGATGGTAGTTCAACGTTGCTCTGAGTCTTTGTCAATACATATATATATATATATATAGCGTATGCTGCTGGAAGATGGCACTTCTTTCCTCACGCAAAGGCCTCTTTATCCGCCAGCGACCGTCAACGACCACCAGCGACCGCCAGCGATCGTCCAATAATGGGGCAAAAAAATACGCATATTTTCCGCGAGTGCGAGTGCGAGTGATGGAGAACCACAGGCTCCACTGGAGGATGACATGTCTCCAACAACAGATTACCGTAAGACTCGGCGTTTGCACCTCGGCGGCCAGTCGAGCAGAGAGGTGACTTATATCTCGAGCGCTGATGACGCCCGCCGAGCTGATATGTACAGGAGTGCTGGGTCAGCTCTCGGTGGCCCCGATTGGATGCGGCGGCAGCAACCCGACTCTGAGCCCAGTCCTTTCATGAACCCCATCGTACGACACAGCAGTTCACCACCTTATTCCCCTTCCGAAGCTTCTTGAACCAACCGTGGACGTTCTGCCGGTAGATTTCGAAGTTGTGGCGCGCTCCAGGATGGCCGCTGCTGATCCTCATCGCCGCACCCAAATTTGGTGCATGGCTGACTTCTGATTTCAGGCAGTAGAGCTTGTGCTTCCCCGAGTACATCAGCTTTGCTTCCCCGAGCAGAAAATTATGCATCAAATGCACTAATTTTGCTCAAAATTGACAATCTTTAATTGATTACAAAGACATCTCTTGAAGTCCATAAGTTCTTGTGATTCTGCTCTGTTTCGTTGATCCTACTTTGCCAGAGCAATCTCTCTCGCTGCATGCGCAGTGACTGTGCATGTCAGCACATATCTTTGTTTTTGGAACAAAATCTGTGTTTATTCCTAATTACTCTGTTTGCCCACAAAAGGTCTATTCTGTAAACAAGGGGCGTGGTTCTCTCAGGGCTCTGAGGGAAGAGGCGAGAAGAGAAGGCAGTGAAGGATGTGTATGCATCCTCCCTTCTAACTTCGCTAGAATAGTGTGTTGCGTGGTCGAGTTGTGTGTGTCATGTCCTTGGTTTCATTTCTCCTTGTTTTGGGCCTTACACGAACCTGGTTGGTGACGTCGTTGTGACGTGGGTCGTGCAACTCCTCCAACTCTGGTCGCACGCAATTTCGCACCCGCACTCGCATCCGCACTCGCATAAGCACGGAAATGGCAAAGACTAGTCACATGATTCGGTTTCGCACTTGCATTCGAATTTCGGTAGTTGTTGCGCGAAGCTTGACTAGTTTCGCACTCGCACTCTTTTAAACATTCGCACTCATCAGGCCTTGATACCCACCCTTTGTTGACGTACCACTGTTGCTCTCACAGTTCAGCGACCGCCACAGCAAACGCCCGCGACCGCCAGCGACTACCAGCGACTATCAGCGACCACCAGCGACCATCAGCGAGCTTCAAACTGGTTTGGCGGCCACTGCTCACGTCGACGTCGAAGCCCAACTGGGACAATCCACAACTCCAGGCCATCCCAGAAATAGATATCCTGTACTCGAAGCGTGTATGTCCCTCCTCCCTCCCCTTTCCCTTCCTTCCCCTGTCTCCTTTATAGAAAAGCTTGTTGGCGTTGTGGCTAAGGTCATCTCCTGGTGGCTGCATACGCTGGCCCAGATCCTGGGTCCAATGCGCTGCCAAATGGTAAAGTGTCTGCTTGCCCTTCTGGGCACTCACCCAGGCAATTCCAACTACGTCCTGCACAAGGCCCAGGATGCCGATGCCGACTTTCTTATGATGATGACACTGCTGAGGAACCTCATTGTTGGTCAGCCATCTCTCCGCTCGACTCTGCTCCGTCCCTCTACACTCTGCCCGGCAAACTCCTCCAGCAAGAGGTCACCATTGCGCAATGGTGTTGCTGGTGCCGACGCCGAAGCCGAATCTGCCGCAGCCGCGGATGACGGCTCTGCAACGGCGGCGATCCTCATTAATGAACGAGAAGGAGAGCGGCGCTTCGCAGCGGTGGTTGGCGAGGGCCAACGGGCCACACAGGATGTGTGCCCAGCCAACGGGTGTGCGATAGAGCGAAGGGTAGTCGCAGGCGTGGAGTTCAGCAAAGGCAGCCTCATCGATCTCAAACGGCGTTCACTACAGGTGGCATAGGAAGGGGCTGTCAGCCGTGGCCACTGCTGCCCCGCGTTGCGAAAACAGGCCCTGACCGCCGACGGCCTCGCTCTCGGCCGCATAGATCGGGCTGGATGGAGCAGCGCCTCATAGTAGTGCCAGAGCACGGCCAGCATGTCGTTGGTGATGGAAGATGAAGTGAACGTGGTCAAGAGACTCACAGACACGTAAGGACGTGTGAAAGATATAGAGGAGAAAAGAAGTAATGTATTGAACGGAGATGACAGTGTTACAAGTGAGATCCAAATATAGAGTATGGAAGATAGTGAGAAAGAGAAAAGAGAGAGAGAAACTATTGAGACGATGAATATCCAACAGTTGGTGTTGCGCTAGACCGGTCTTGGCTGATGTGCCCCGGCGCGGACGACACAACGAGGGTCCCCACTTGCAGGGATTGGCCACAGCTCAGACCAACTGCCAGAAGCCATCAACGTCAAGGGCCTCTGCCTCGAACTGGGCGCGCACGTCGGCCCACTCCAGGATGAGGCGCTTAAAGAAGAGCCAGTAGTTGGCGGGGAGGGATTGAATTGCGCTGGGGCTTGCGCTTGAGCGTAGTCTTCAACTTGCTGAACTCTTCCATGGTGGTGGAGATGGTGACGCTCTGTTGTTGTTGTTGTTGTTGTTGTTGTTGTTGTTGTTGTTGTTGTTGTTGTTGTTGTTGTTGTTGTTGTTGTTGTTGTTGTTGTTGTTGTTGTTTCTGTGGCCACCAGGGAAAAAGCAGGGGGGAGCAGGATTCTAGGTAGATTGATTATCAGTGGCTGACGAAACGCAAAGGGCCACCCTTATGGTAGGGAAGGCAGACGAGACAAAATTCAAGCAAATACCACGAGTGGCTGCTCGAGGCGTTACGAGCAATTCTGTCTGCGGCGGCCCTTCTTGTGGCAGTATCTCGAGTGGCTACTGCATAGAATCTGTTTTTTCAGTTTATTTGTTTGAGCTTTTCTCGGCTTCCTTTGCTGCATTTTCCTGTTCTTTGTTTTTGTTATTTTTACGTTTTCATTCGGTTTTCGCTTAGAACCGAAATTCCACGTAGTTGCATACGTTGATTGGTGCGTGCCTGTTCGCGAAATCAAAACACGCCAATTTGCGACCAACAAGAGAATTTTGTCGACGGCCATTGCGAATTGCGAATTGCGAATTGCGAGGAAATGGCCAGGCCAAAGTACGCTGGCGATTGGATGAGAAGCACCGCGAGAGCTATTGCTTATGTATTATTCGTGTGCAGGGTAGAGCCGGCCAGGGGTCACTAGCCCAGCAGATAAAACAGCTGGCACCCTGGATTCCAAGCCGCTCTCCAGTCCTCCTTCGAGCTGGTCATCTCCGAGTTTGTTGGTCTTTTCGACTTTAACTCAAGTATTTCCCTCTCCTTCTCCTCTCTCTCTCTCTCTCTGTTATGCGTGCACCTTCTTCTTCCTGCGCCCCGTCTGCTTCTCTAAACCATGTGTGAATGAAATCCTCACATCTGTCTATTGGCTGGGCCAGGAGGGCGGCAGTGGTGTCGATGGCGGCGGCGATGGCGGCGGCGATGGCGGCGGCGTTGGCATCGCGATCCAAGGGCTGAACAGTGGTTCAGCACGCCCATGGGAGAGCTCGAATATCAGCAGATGAGTTTGTCGCAGACTCTCACCACAGCGAACGGTAAAGAAGGCGGACGCCGCAGAAGAGCAAGAGGACCAAAGAGGGAAGGAGAAGAAGAAGAAGATGATGAAGACGATGACGATGATGGGGAAAACCATGGCGAGGATGACGACGACGAGGGCGATGAGGATGAAGACCAGGACCACTCGCACTCGCACTCGCACTCGCGCGCAATTTTATTCTAGAGCTATTTTTACCACTTGCAAGAACAACTACAACTACAACACACTACATGATAGGTGGGTGTGTGGGAAGTATGTCCTTTGTTTTTCCCTTTTTCCCTAGGGATCTCCTCCTTTTTTGGCTTCCCCACACGCGCTACAAAAATGGCGCGAAAAACAAGGACAGGGTGCCCCGCACCTTCTTGAAGTGGCAAGCAGAGGTAGCAGCGGGAGCAGCAGCGAGCACGTTTTCTACGTTTCTTCTAGCCCACTACAAGAGAGCCAAGCCTCGGTCCTCCTCCACTGCCACACCTCACATAGCCGCCGTCTGCCGCTACTCGCTACCCGACAAGAAAAAGTGCACATATCAACCCCCCCTTTTCTACCCTACTCTCCTCTCTCGTCGCTTGCTTGGTTCTGAAGGTCTGTATGTGTGGGGGGCAGCAGCAGCAGCAAGCTTCAGCAAATGGAAGTACCAATGCAGAAGGAGAAGCCAAGGCGACTGGCCAAGAGGGCGAAGGCGCGGCTACGGCCAGCGCCAGTGCCCTTGGCTCAGCAGCTCATCGATGAGCTCGCGAAGGACGTAGACCAACGAAAGCGCATTACCGACCGCTACAACGAGGAGTACAGGCAGGCGGTTCAGAAGGCGGACGAAGCCCAACGAGCGGAGACCGAAGCCAGGGACAAGTTCAGCCGTACCCAGAGAGAGCTGACCAAGGCGCGGCGGGATGCGGACGAAGCCCAGCACGAGTTGGACGCTGCCGAGCGCAAGTTGCAAGACGCCCAACGGGCGAGGACTGCAGCCGACCAGAAGCTAAGCAAGGCCCAGCACAGCGAACAATCTTTGCGGTACAAGCTCAAGCTCCTGCTGGAGGCGAGGGTCGAGGACACCCCGGCGCCAGACTTTCGCGTCCATCTAGTTCCAGGCCTGCAACTTGAGCAGTCTCCTCCGGCGCCTCTCTCTCCGCCCAGCCAGGCCGCCGTGTTTGTCTGCAACTACCAAGG
>CACVKS010000489.1:0-16760 GCA_902749335.1 Acanthamoeba triangularis
CCCTTCCTCCTGCGTCAGGTACGCAGCCTGCCTGCCGTGGAACCGCCGGTTCTGCCACATGTGTGCCTGATTGCGATCACACACACGTACACACACAACACAGAGCCGACCGAGGGCGTGGCGCGACGGCCCAACAAGAAGCGGCGCATGCTTGCGACGGAAGAAGACGAGCGAGAAGTAGCTGTCGACCGCATGTTGATGGAGGAGGACGCTGACAGAAGCGCGGCTGGGGGCAGCAACGGCTCCGCGGCCAAGTTCCTCGCTGGGCTCCGATTCTATCTGCACCTGGTGGGATCCGAGCAGCACGATGCCCTCCGCGCGACCATCAAACGGTACCTCGTCGCTTGCTATTACACGCGCATGCACATGATTGATCGGTGCTAACGCACGACACGACATGACACGACACACGCGCACGCAGATGTGGCGGGCGCGTTTCTGCTCGGTTCAGCAGTGCCACCACGCACATCTTGACATCGACACCGCCTGACGACGACGACGAAGCACTCCGCGTGGCCAGGGAGATAAACCCCCGCCTGCTCGTCGTCACCACCGACTGGCTCCGCGAGTGCGTCCAGCGCAATCGACTCCTCGCCACCGGCGCCGCCGCGTGAACTCCCACCTTGCTCCCTGTGGTGATCCGCGGCACACACATGTTACCGCAACACGGACCTTTTGTCGACACCCCAGCAGCGAACTTCTTCCACTCCAGAACGGGGAAAGGCGAAAGTTGGAAGTTGCAACCCTGGTGCCGCAGTTTCGGTGTTCTCCATCCGCGCCTCTCTACCTCCTCCCTCTCTCGCTCCTTCTTCGCGTTCGTTCTCTTCTCGCTTTCGCTCTCTCCTCTCTACAGCTCTCTCGCTCTCTTCTGTTGTTTGTTTCGAGCCTGCACCAGCGTGCAGCAAACAAACGAACTGAACGCACAAGCGCGGGTGGTGGTCGGCACTGGGCGGAAAGATGAAGGGGAGTGTGGGTGAGGCGACTCCGTTGCTCGTGCACCCCAGCTCCGCGAGTGGGCTTGATGCCAAGAAACCGATTCGCGATTTAATCGTAATCTGCCTCGGTTTCTTCCTCATCTTTGTCGCCTTCAGGTATATTATTATTATTATTTATTTTTTATCTATAATTCTCATTTTAATGTGTTTGCCACCTTTTGCATTTCGAGAATGAGAATTAAGCTTCAATTGATTCTTATTTTCTCATTTTTTTATTTTTTTTATATATTTTGTCCCCAGCACGACACAGAACCTGGTGAGCAGTCTCATTCCGGGGAAGCTCGGCACCGTGACGCTGGCCCTGCTCTACGTGGCCTTCTGTTTCTCTTCCCTCTTCATCAGGTGCGGAACAACAGCCTTCCCTCGCCCACAACATTCAGCTCTGCGCCCTGTCTTACCCATCATCGCGCCGCACCATCATCGTCGTGACAACCAACCAGTTCATCGGCCACCGAACTCCTGACACCCAAGTGGGCGCTCGTGGCCGGTGCATCCACCTACTCCCTCTTCATCGCCGCCAACCTCAACCCGACAGCGTACAGTGCCACACCACCTAACTGCAAGCTTGGGCAAATGTTGGTTCTGGCCACCATTGATGACCGACGAACGATGGCGATGGTGTTGATGTGGCTGCAGGTGGACCCTCATTCCGGCGGCGGTGACGAGCGGGGTGGGGGCCGGCCTTCTGTGGACCGGCCAGGGCGCCTACCTGTCGAACGTGGCCGCCAACTACGCGCGGGCGAAGAACCAGCCGAAGAAATCCGTCCTGGGACTCTTCAATGGCATATTCTTCGCCAGCATGCAGGTGCGCGAACATGCGCACACCATCGCACACGACACTCCACCGCACACACGGCACACATGTCGCACACGGCACACACGGCACTGACTAATAGGAGTGTTTGGTGGTGCAGGCATGCCAAGTGGTGGGCAACGTGATCGGCGTGGTGCTGCTCCTGACGGGCGAGACGTCGAGCGTGGATGGCGTGACCGAGGAGGACGAGGGCACCACCGAGTTGCCCGACCCGTCCGGCGGCCCCGGTGCCTCGTCGCCCTCCACGGCGCTGCTGTTCTACACGTTCCTGGGCATCTCCATCTCCGCGCTGTTCGTCCTCGCCGCGCTGGGCCACCAGCCGGACGAGAGGGAGTGGGCGCGTCAGGCCCGCCAGCAGCGCCGCGAACAACAACAACTCCAAGGCAAGCAGCGCTCCGCGTCACACTACAACGAAAGCGACATCGACGTGCCCAAGCACAAGGAGATCACGCTCGGTGATGGTGATGACGTAGGCCTTGATGGCGTTGACGTTGAGGTCGACGTCGACGCCGAGCCGCCTCTCTCCATGCGGACCGTGCTGGGCAAGGTGAGCAAGGTGTTCCGGCTGCTCACGGACCCGCGCATGTACCTGCTCAGCGTGAGCATCCTCTACCTGGGCCTGCAGGCCGGCTTCATAGCGGCGGACATCACCAAGAGCATCATCCTGCCCACGCAGGGCCTGGCCGGCATCCCCATGGTGCTGATCTGCTTCTGCGTATTCGACGGCCTCGCGTGCTTCGTGCTGGGCAAGCTCTCCGACAAGCTGGGCAAGATGATCTTCATCATCGTCGGCGTGTCGGTCCACCTCTCGTTCTACGCGTTCTTCCTCTACAAGTGCTGGTCCAGCGGCGATCACGAGTCCATCAAGGAGATCGACACCGTCGTGCTCTACATCGCCGCAGGTACAAAAACAACTTTATCAATCCCGCCTCGAGGTAATTCATGAATGATGAACGCGGTGAGTGCGTGTGCGTGTCGTAGGTGTGTTTGGGGTTGGAGATGCTTGCTACAATACGTTCAGCGCGGTGATCCTCGGGACGTTCTTCCTCGATAACACGGAGCCGGCGTTCTCGTGTCGACTCATCTTCAACTCGCTGGGCTTCGTAATCATCTTCATGCTCGGCCCCTTCATCTCGCTCTTCACCAAGATGGCCTTCCTGACCGCGGTCCTCCTGCTCGGCGCCTTCCTGGTCGTGCTGCTCCACCTGACCGTCGCCTCCGTCAACGCCACCCCCAGCGACGACGACGACGCAGAAAACGACAACGACGTAGAGAAGAAGAAACAGCAGGAGCTCAGTGCCTTGAAGCAGAACGAGAGCAGGAACTGGCGGAGCACGCGCGTCAAGCCGCCACTCTAACCCTCGACGCCACCCACCCCACACACAATAATATTTATTGTAAAGACACTTATTTATTTGTTGCTCACTGCATGCAATGCAATACACAACATGGCAACAACAAGACTAATCAGCTTGAAAGAGACAGAGTAGTGGTGGCTTGCACTTGGTGATGATGTGTTCAGTCGGCCTTCTTGCTGGTGGACTTCTTGGTCGACTTCTTGGCCTCGGAGGCGTGCTTGGCCTTGGACGAGGAGCCTCTGGTCGTGGGCCGGGCGGCAAGCATGGCGGCGTTGACCTCGTGGAAGGCCGTCAGCAGGAGGCGGAGCGGCAACAAGAGCCACAGAGCGTTGGCGGCGACAAAGAACACCCAGAAGAAGATGACCTGTGGCGTTGGGGGAGAGGATCGACAACTTGAGCATTGAGTAGTGAGTGGCTCACGGTGGGCGAGAGTGATCACCTTGTCCTGTTCGAAGGTCATCTCAAAGTCGGTGGGGATGTGAGGGAAGCCCTCCCAGATCTCAGAGCCGGTGAAGACGATGGTGCCAAAGATCTGAATGGCGCAGACCTGATATGCGACACCAAGAAATAGAAAAAGAAGGGTGTAAAGCCAACACACATTTGGCGTAGCAGACGAAGAGGGGGGAGGAGGAGAAGGACTCGAGTGCAATCTCGTCGCTCTGTAGAGGTGATGGAGGAGGATTTACCACAAGCTCCAGCGGGGCTCTCCAGGACTTGTTGCGGTGGTAGCCGTAGTAGAGGAAGATGCAAAGCGGACCCATGATGAGCAGCTCGGTGATGGAGATCATCATCACTGCCGACTCAGCGTGCTCGTAGCGCCTGTAGCGGATGCGGCCTTTCAGCACAGCGACACTGACCTGTGCGGTCACCGCACACTTGCAAGCTGACGCGAACCAAAGAGACGCAACAGAACGTACTTGTCCAGCGTGCAGTAGAGCGAGAACAGGAACGGTACACGCCTGGCGAAGCCCACCAATCTGTGGCGCATGCACATAGCGTTTGATCAGAATTCTCTGGAGGATTGATTGTGAAAGGCCAGAGTGAAAGCTTAGTGTTGGCAGGGTAGGGTGCGCACCCATCGAGGAAAATGTGGATGATGATGCCGTTGAAGAGATACCAGAAGGCCACAAGCGAATCCCTAAGCGAGAGACGGTGCGATTTGGGGAGCGACGCAGTGAGCACGAGGATGAGGAGCCCCAAGGGCACCATCACCACTGGATCTACATCGTAGATGACCGAAGACAAGTCAATCACTCCTTCTGTGGCCATCTTGATCTTTGTTCGCGTGTCCTTTTGTTCGCCGCAAGTGTTCTGTGGTCCACTCCAAATGCATTTCAAAAGCGATTTCAATTTGTCGAACTTTTCGTTTGGGTGTCGACAGTGATGAGTAATCGGCGCAAGGAAATTTGGAATGCCTTTTAGCAACGTACTCGTATCAAAGAGGAATTAACTTGTGGGGCCGGCCAGACGACTGCTGGAGCGAGGGCCAGGTACGGTGTAATCATTTGCACCTTCGTCAAGCCAGATTCATAATTTTAATGCTGGCAACAATGCAGATGGAATCAACGGCGCAGGATGCTGGGCTGAGGAATCGAGTAATTGGAGAGGTGGATTCATCAGAGGCGGTCTCCGAAGCCAACATTCTCCTCAAATCACTCTACCTCGAGAGGATGCAGCGATCCTCAAGCCGAGATCAAACAGTACGGACTCGCGCAGACACCCAATTGCCAATTCGTTTCCTGAGATTTTGTGCCACACCACTAGAAAACGTTTCGCTTCGGCTCTGCAGTCGACGTGGTGGTCAAAGAAACTGCTGGTACTTGCCGATCACCGCTCGTTCACTAGATGACTTGATATGAGCTCTGACGTTTCTGTTGCGGTGCAGGAATGGCGATGGGTTCGCACGTGTGGGCGGGTAGCAAGCACCTGACCGACTATATCATGAAGACATTTACTCCTCGAGATATGCACAAGGTTTGTTCCAACGCCTCTCGTCGCCTGCTCAGTTGGCTGACAGGATCCTTTGACTGGGACAGCGCAAGATATTGGAGCTC
Source organism: Acanthamoeba triangularis (assembly GCA_902749335.1). NCBI lineage: Eukaryota > Discosea > Longamoebia > Acanthamoebidae > Acanthamoeba > Acanthamoeba triangularis. The sequence goes on from CACVKS010000489.1 coordinate 5,222, forward strand.
GGAGCGGGCTGCGGCTTGACGTCAATGGCGCTGAAGAAGCACTTTGGTCCTGACACGAAGGTGGTGATTACCGAAAAGGCCGAGATGCTCCCCCGCATCCGCGAGAACCTCGAGCTCAACCAGATGCAGGAGGACGAGAACCTGGTTGTACAAGAGTTGAAGTGGTATGCACACTACCATACTCTTCGACCTCCCACGTGAAGTACTCATATGTGACCATGGCTGTTATTCAGGGGAGACAACTTGAGCCAAATCACTGAAACCTACGACTTCATCGTCGCTGCCGAGGTCGTGTTTGACGAAAGGTATCGACCACACTCTATCTAATCCTCGAGTAAGCTCGACCAACCACCAACATGGCGCTTATCAGCTCGACCTCTCGTCTTATCAGATTGTTCAAGCCTTTGCTGGAGACGATAGTTGCCCTCAGTGGCTTCAACACAGTTTTGCTGCTCGCCTACACTGAGCGACATCGAAGCGAAGGTAAGCACGCGGTGCTCGTTGTGACAACCATGTCCATCACATGCTTACACTTCTTCGCTTCAGGCGTCTTCTTCAAGCAACTCGGCGAGTTCTACTCGTCGACAAAGCTGCACCGAGTCCCGTGGTCAGGTCCGGCTTACACATCGACGCCTCCGCCTTCATCGTCCAACATCGTCTCTTTCTCGGCCCTGCCGCGAGCCACCTCTTCCACCTACCTCACGCCGCAGATGCTGCAGAAGAACGTGGTGCACCAGCAGAAGCGGAAAGATGCCAGCGGGCTCGAGCAGACGAGGGACATCGTCATCTTCAACATGAAGAGGAAGCGCTACTCGGTCGTTTCGTTGTACTCGTAAATTAATTTTTGTAGACAAGCATTTTGGCGCGAAACCTAGAACAAACGGCAACTCGATCAAGAAGATCCATTTCGAATTTACTCATCGCGATCACTGCATTCGCTCGTTCAGTAGGTATGGAACTTGCTGAGCGAATTGGATGTGGCAAGGAAGATAACAAAGAAAACGATCGAGCATCAACGGCGGTGAACATCATGGCGACAACATCACGTGGCCCAAAGATTGTGTCAGCCAATTTCTTCATGCGATCTGCGAAGCCGCGTGCCTCTCTCATGCGCTTCGCCTCCCCCGCGGCACTTGCCGATCCTCCCACCGAGGCTGCTCCTGAGAAATCGCCCGTTGCCGTTGCCGTCGAGATTGCAAGCGAACCGACGAAGATACAGGCCAAGCACGATGTCGAAGGAGACGAGGAGCAAATGCTGAAGGAGTTGGATCGAACCACGCACAAGGCCGCACCTCGTACCGCGAAGCGGCTGCACAAGCCCAAGCGGGTGTCGGTCGATGACATGGACGTCGTCGCCGAAGCGGTGGCGCCTCAGGTGGACAGGCAGGAGACAGAGGAACCGCCTCGACCCACCAACAAAAGGGTGGCCAAGCGATCTCGGGCCGTGCACGGCGACGACAGCGAGGTATATATGTCCACCCTCGTGCCTCGCTCTGCGCCTCTCTCTCTCTCACACACACACACACGCACGCACACGCATACGCACCACCGCACACTCGCTCATACGGTTATTGCAGGAGGAGTTCGTGCCCGCGAGTGGCGGCAAAGGTGGACTCCGTGGTAAGAGGAAGGGCCGCAGTGACGATGAAAGCGACGTTCAGGAGAAGCGTAGCAGAGAGGCTGACAGTGGCGACGATGACGACGTACCTCGCCGGAAGCAAGCCAAGAGGCGACGCATCGAACCCAGCGAAGATGCTGAGCCAGCAGTTGGTTCGTTGATAGTTGATAGTGGATATCATACCAGTTGGCAGGCGCATTACTCAACGTGATGATCTATGCAGAGGCGAAGAGGAAGCGAGCGCCTGCCAAAGCAAAGAAAGCGAAAGTCAAGGCGGAAGACGACGGCGACGGTGATGGTGACAGGCAGCCTGTGAAGAAGTACGTCACGCACAACATTCGCCGTGGGCAAAAGCTGGTCTGACACTCACGCTGCAATCCTGCATGACGTATGACTGCAGGACGCGAACGCCAAAGGCTGGTACGCGCAGCACCAACACCAACGCCAACTATCAGCGGATCAATATCAAGGGCGGCTGGAAGAGTGGGGCTTCGTTCAAGAGTGGTCGCAAGTGGGTCTCTGGCAAGAGGTACTCATGCTACGTGCACGTCTTGTGCAGACTGATCATCGCGCTGAATTCGTTTGCACTGTGTTGGTCGTTTGGTTTGGTTTGGTTTGGACCGCAGAGCCGACTCGCGACAGGGCTACGGCGGCCGGAAGTGGAACGGGGGCGAAGACAATCCCTTCGACTATGCTTCGCTCTATGGCAACGATCAGGCATTCAACTTTGGCGTCGACTCTGGTGCCGCCGCCGGAGCTCTTGCAGGTCCGCTTCCTCCATTCTTCCTCGCACACACGCACGCACGCACTCAATCACTCACGTTCGTTGTACCTGCAGAGGATGAGTCGTTCCTTACTGCCGTGGATGACCTGGTCAAGGACCACGAAGAACAGAAGGAGCGCGCCCAGATGTCGATCGTCGCTCCCGAAGACATCACGTCGAAGAAGCTGCACGCCGTGCTCAAGAAGCACTTTGGCTTCAGCCGGTTCCGCGAGGGGCAGAAGAAGGCCATCAAGCGCATCCTCCGCAACAAGTCGACGTTGTTGATCATCCCCACGGGCGAGGGCAAGTCGCTGTGCTACCAGTTCGTGTCCTACTTCCGCCCCAACGAGCTGGTGGTCGTGGTGTCGCCGCTGCTCGCCCTAATGAAGGACCAGGAGAAGAACCTGCCACCTTTCCTCAAGGACCAGGGCGTCTGCCTCAACAGCTCCATGAGCCTGTCCGAGCAGATTGAGGTCATCGATCGCATCAAGAAGAACGAGGTCAGGATCCTCTTCGTCTCTCCCGAGAAGGTTAGCTTTTTCCTCTTCGCAGTTTTGTATATCTTGCTCTCGTGCGTGCTTAAAACTCACTCTGTTGTTGTCACATGTAACTCGTGGTCTGCTGAGCAGTTCACCAGCGAGAACTTCATCAAGCTCTGCCAGGGCTTCCCACCGATCGCGTTTGTGTGCGTCGACGAAGTGCACTGTCTCTCTGAGTGGTCGCACAACTTCAGGTCCGCACCCCAAATCACCAACCAGTCCTGCCTCTTGTCTGACACTAACACTAACACTAACACTCTCATATGTGATTGCTTCTATAACCCAACAAAAGAACGTCATACCTCCGGCTCAACTCGATTCTAAAGGAGCGGTTAGGTGTGCGATGCGTGCTCGGGCTTACCGCAACAGCCACACTCAAAGTCCAGGTACCGCAGCACTTTAAGCGTGTTCGGTGGCTCGTGGCTGTGAACTGACGTGGTGCATCATCTATGGCAGGAGAGTATTCGTAAGCTGCTCGAAGTGGAGCCCGAGGGGGTGATCCGGAGTTCATCCATCATCCGTACCAACATCTGTCCGTCGGTCTCGGTGGCGGGCGATCGAGAGCGTGCGCTGGTTGAGCTCTTGAGGAGCCCCCGCTTCACCGACTCCAAGTCGATCGTGGTGTACTGCATGCTACAGAAACAGGTACTACTCTCTTAACACCCTTAGTGGTATCCGCCCAATGTTGCTCGTCGCGACTCGTCGACTCATCACCCGGTGCCTCCACATACAGACCGAAGCCGTCGCGGGATTCCTCATCGGCGCAGGCTTCGACGCAGCTGCTTACCACGCCGGCAAACACCACGATGAGCGCACCCGCATGCAGAACCTCTTCTTCCAGAACAAGCTCCGAATCATCGTGGCCACTGGTAACCAGCCACTCCACCCTCTGCTTTCTTCTTCCTTGTTTGCTCTTAGCCCCCCGTGCTGACCGGCACGCTGTGACCGACAACACAAACCTTACAGTGGCGTTTGGCATGGGCATCAACAAGCCGGACATCGATGCCGTGATCCACTTCTCCCTCCCCAAGAGCCTGGAGAACTACGTCCAGGAGATCGGCCGCGCTGGGCGAGACGGTCGTCAGGGTTCGCGCCACCTCTATATCAGCTGCATACTCAACCGTGCCCCTAGCCACCATCGGTAGCTCACTTCTCGTGGTGTGTATCTTGTTATGTGTGTCGGTACAGCACACAGTCATCTCTTCCTTGCCGAAGACGATTTTGTGCGATTGCGCTCGCTGGCCTTCTCCGACTCGATCGATCCGTTCACGATCGCCTCCCTCTGCAAGAAGGTGTTCGTCAAGCAGGCCAAGGGCAAGCAGCAGCGACAGTCCGAGGAGGAGACCAAGGACGACGGCTACCTCGTGGGACTCAAGGTGGAGGAGCTGGAGAAGGAGCTCGACGTGCGCCCGGAGGTGATCGGCACCATCCTCACTTACCTCGAACTAGAAGGTGCGCTCTTGAGCACTGGTGATGAGGGACTCAACTGCGAGCTTTCAGAAAAAAGGCTCAACACTGTGATTGGGTCGTGTAGGCTACATCCGGTTGATCTCGGAGAAGTGTCCGATCATCGCCAAGATCAACTTCTTCGACGCGCCGGGCACGCTCGCGGCCAACAACAAACTGATGGCCGCTATACTTGACCACGCCACGTACGTAGCCATAAAACATCACTTCACCGCCCACCCAACATGCCTGGAAGCTGAATCTCTCGTTTCGCAACAGTAAGGGCCAGAACGGAGCGTACATGGTGGACTTGACTGCGGTGTTGAACGAAGACGACGATCGCCTCCGAGGGGCCACCATCTACGATGTACAGAACGAACTGCGTCGACTCAAGGTATGATACCGCAACGTGGAGGGGGGGGAGCGAGCATGGGCTCACGCCTCGCGCATTAGAACACTGGGGGCATGGGCTACGAGCTGCTGGACCCGGCCTTCTTGGCCAGGGTGTTGCGTACACCGGAGGACATCACCGCTCTGGCGCACCAGGGACACTCTCGCACGCGGGGTACATGGCCACCACTGCGTTGCGGCCTGTTTGCTTGCCTGGCTGCTCACTGGTGGGCTGCGTCACCGCGTTTTTCCAGATCTGGAGCTGTCGCACGTCAGCAAGATCGAGGCCATCTATGAGACGATGAAGGGCGTGGCGCACGACTACTTGCACGAGGTGTGCACCGCCGACTACAAGGAAAAGACCAACCCCCGAGGTATTTTGGCCACACACGCGTGTGCGGTGGTGTGCGTGCGGTGATATGGAACGCGCTGAAAGAATGACATGTTCACCATATATGCAGGGAAGGATCTGCGCACGCTCACGGCCGAGTATTTCAACGATGACGCGACGAACGAGGGCTTCATTCTACTCGCGGGCGAGAAGCCCAAGGTGAAGGAGGGCGAGCGGCCGATGGACGTTCTCTCCAAGACGCAGATAAACTACCTCCGCAGCGACATCAAGGTGTTCCTGAACCGTCACGGATCCGAGGTACTGTTCTTGCTGTTGGCTGGCATTCCAACTCAATGAAGGAAATGCAACTCACGCACGCATGGCGCACACGTAGGTGTCGACTGGACGTCAGCTGGCTCGCATCTTTCACGGACTGGCCAGCCCGTGCTTTCAGACGTGCGAATGGGAAGCAAGTCCGTTCTGGCGCAAGCACCGGGAGGTTGACTTCAACTACCTGCTCACCGTAGCGAACGAGGAGATCGTAGGCGCCCGCGCTCACCAATCGCGACGCACAGCCAAGCCTAAGGCGGAGACGACTACGTCGGAGTGCGAGTAGTTGCTGTCATCATCGTGGGAGATTACAGTGATGAGCAACAAATACAGACACACACGTCATTGCGACCAACCGGAGAAAGTCAAGGGATAGAGAGATAGCTCTCGCTGCTTTTATGGAGCATGTGCTTTCTAAAGTTTTGTGAGGCCTCGGAAAGCTGGTGGAGAACACAAACCTTCTCCAATGTAACTTGCCTAAAGACAGACAAGGGCACATGGTCTGTCACCCTTCCATGAAAGTGACCACAAGTTGAGTTACCATACGGAGGACAGATGATCTGCATATGGTTAGCCGTCGCGTAAGTAACGTGATGGCTGGTTGCACGGCAGGGAGCTGTTGACAACCACAGTCAAAAAAGGTAATGAACCAGAAAATTCACATGGTCACGTGCCCAGGTGAGGGCGTGTGACGTACGTCAATAGGAGCCTAAAGGGCCGAGATGACCGCTATCTGAGGTAAAACAGCCTACCGACGCAACATACCAGCACACCCCCACTTCTACTCTCTCACCACCTCCAAAACGCACCCACGCCACAGCTCTCTGGGGCCTTTGTTCAGCACAGCCCCGAGGTCAGCCAGGCGACCGACAACTGATCTTTCGGCGCTCTAAGCTACCCACTGAGGACTCTCGAACCTTCTTCACCTCACGTCTACTCCAACCACACACCACCCCTTGCCACTTTCACTCCTCACCATGCTGGTCCCGGGGGGAGCCACTGCATTAGAGAAGGAACTCCTGGCGTGTCGGATCGTCTTCTGGTACGTGCCGCGGCCGGACCCTTGCAGCGAAAGTGGGAGCAGGACGCTTCATTGAGATGCGGCCGCGGTGAAAAAGAGATTCAGGCTCTAATCACACGTGGGTGGATGTTCTCCAGGTTACGTGAGAACTACAGGTTGGGGCGCAGTGGATCACTTGCCAAGGAGGAGGTCTACAGCGACTACCTCAACTTGATGGAGCCGAACAGGACCGACCCCGTGATTGTTCCCACGTGCGTTTCTTGCGGTTACGTTGCGACCACTATTGGGCTATTCACTCACTGTTCTCCATAATGTCCTACGCACATATAGATACTTTGGTAAGCTCGTGAAGAAGGCATTTCCCTCGGTGCGTTGCAACCGCAAGGGCCCGCGGGGCAAGGCCAAGCAGCACTACACCCACCTGCAGCGGGTCGACCACCAGCGCGAGGCCGAACGCCAACGGTTCCATGTCGCCCTGACCGAGCCAGTCCCGACTTCTGGCAGCTCAGCCGCAACCACAGCCACCATCTCGTCCGACGCCGGAGCCCCTGGGGCCAAGCCCGCGCCATTCCAGAGCTACATATCGAGCGAGCTGAGTTACCTCAACTACCTCCTTAAGAAGGTTGACACCGCTACGACAGGCGACAGGTCGGGCTCGATTGACCACGGCCGAAGAGCCGAGACGGCAGGCGTCCCCAAGACGCGCGAGGGCCGCACCGACTCGCCCGCTGCCGGTGGAGTCCCGCCTGCCAGGGTTACGGCCAGCGTGGTGTCCTTAAGCGAAGCGGCTTCGGCGGCGATGGACGGTGAGGAGCGCGACTGGGACTGGGTGTTCGTCTACAACAAGTCGCAGCCGAAGAAGCAATCGCAGTCAGCCAGGGCCAAGCGAGCAAGGGATGATAGCAGCGGCAGCGATGAAGAATCCGAAGCCGAGGGAGCAGAGGCCAAGCGAAGGCGGAGCCATGATGCAGAGGCAGGCGGAGATGAGCGGAGGGAGGAGCGGAGGTCGCAGTCGGCGGTGGAGGCGCGCGAAGGCAGTGGCGGCAGCGCGTGGCGGAGCGAGTTAGCCGCAGAACACCTCCAGCCTCAGAACTTCTTCGCATCCTTCCACCACCGCATTCCCTCGCCCTCGTCCAGTTCGCCCTCGTCCTCCCCATCTCCTTCGCATACCTCCTCCTCATCAGCACTTCGCTCTTGTTCTTCTGCTCTTTACGAGAACCCTCCTCAGCCCCTCCTGCCCGGCGGCGGCCCGGGACGTCACAGCGCCAACGTGGTTTCGCCGGCGGACATCCACGACGGCGAGACCCAGTCGCCACCATGCCCAACTGGGGCGAGCTACACGAACAGCAACGGCAACGACCAGTCGCTGCAGCCCCAGCGCGGTCATTACCTCTCGTTCATGGCCTCGTCGCCCTTCACCTGTTCGTCGTTCTCGTCGACGTCGGCTCTGTCATGGCCCCTCGGCCTATCTACCACCTCGTCCTTCGCCGGCCCGTCGACCTCATCTCTGGCGGAGCCGCCTCAGCTGGCTACCTGCTCGCCCGAGTTCTCGGGTTCACCCTGCCCGCCTGAATTCTTCGGCTCGTGGCACAGCCTCCCTTCCTTCTCTTCGCCTGTGCCTCAGACTTCATCATTGCCGTCGGCCTGCTACCGCCCGCAGCTCCTTTCCGATATCGAGCCCTACGACTACCAACATCATCAACATCAGCTCCAGCATAGACCACTGCACGAACAGAGCTATCACCACCACCCGCATCAGCAGCAGCGCGTGGTGCCTGCATACTACTGCGAGAGTTCGAACTATACTCCGCCGCCACCCAAGCCGCTGGTGATGTCTTTGCCGGCGCCCTACCACGCAGGGACTTACCTGGACCCTCAGCCGACCCTCGCCGACCCGGTGTTGCAACGGTCGCGGGCACTCTGCGGCGACGAGGCCGACCGAGGCTTCGCTCCCCTCAAGTTCGGAACCGGAAGAGGAGGACTCCCCCACCCGCCCAGCAGCACCTCCTTGGGCACTCACAACCTCAGCTCCCACCATTTCGCAGCTAACCACTGAGCGTGCACTCCGGTTCTTTCTCTTTCGATCCACCTCCTGTATGTACACTCGCTGATGGTGTTGCCGACCAGCAAAACAAAGCACTTGAAACCATTTGCGTGATGATTAAGTCAAGATAGGAGACAGGAGGACTGGCACTTGCGGGACACCCTCCGCGTGACGGTCTTGAGCTTGTCCCTCAGCACCTGCCGAGGGGTCTTAGCCCGCGCTGACGAAACCGTTTCCGGGTGGAGTACGGCCCGTATGGCATCGGTGAACACTCGCTGAGCGGGTGAGCTTTAGTGAGTGCTGTACGTGCGCCCTGATCTTCATTAAAAAGTGTACCTGAAGTCCCTCCTGTGTGAGTGCGGAGCACTCCATGTAGCCTTCGGCTCCCAGCTCCTTGGCCAGGGCCTCGCCCTGCTCCCGTGTGACCGGCTGCATTCCCCTTTCGGCCAATCGACGAACGACCTCGTTGTTTCTGCGCGCACAAACCTCGCGTCAGTCAGCACACTCCTCTGACGCTTGAGTTGGTGGTGCATAGCGAGCGCACTCCCGTAGGTCGGTCTTAAGTCCCACGATAAACCGGGGCACGCCTGGGCAGTGTTGCACCACCTCCGGGTTCCACTTGGTTCGCACATTCTGCGTGGGTGAGATCAGATCAGTGCCATCTTGTACGGCTGAACTGGACGGGGCAGGAGGGCAACCCACCTCAAAGCTGGGCGGGGACATGACCGAGAAGCACAGCAGAAAGACATCCGATTGCGGATAGCTCTGTCCCGTGTCACCGCAGGTCAGTGTACACAACCGCGCCCCGATCGGGCCGATGGATAGGCGTGCACCAGAGGACGCAGCCGGTCGTATTCCTCCTGCCCGGCAGTGTCCCAGAGGCCCAGGTAGATGACCTGTCCGTCCACCATCACGTTGGCACTGCAACATCGAGTATGGGTGGGTGAATCCGTAATGGCCTCCGTGAAAAAAATAGCTTAAAAAATTACGACCGGGTAAACTGTAACACGTATATACGATATATACTCTACACTCACCCGTAACGCCAATATACTCACCTGTAATTGTCGAAGATAGTTGGAATGTACTCGGCTGAGTGAAAATGACAGAAAAAGGCGATGAGGGTGAGGCAGCAAGCACGAAACAAGCACTCGAGATAAGAGGGAGAAGCAACGCACAGGGGAAGGCGTTGGTGGTGTAGGAGATCAACATGCAGGTCTTGCCCACGTTGCCGTCGCCCACCACCACGCACTTGATGTTGCGCCACTGCAAGTGCGCCATCGTGGGTCTGTCTGTTGCGGACCACAGCGTCAATACCAACTACGGCGCACGCAGGAGGCGGAGGTGTGGTGGTTATTGGGTCTGCGAAGTACCTTGGTTACAGAGAATAGATAGGAGCAGGGAAGCAGAGACAGGGCAAAATGATGATGGTGTCGCTCGCTGGCGACAGTAGAACACTAGTAGGGGGAGGGGAGATGAGAAAATGATGCGGTGAATGGCGGATTGATTCGGCGGATTCCAGGCAAACTTTCCGATGGTATTTTCCGCCAATCAAACGCAGCAGTATTCTGCAGAATGAGCACAACTTGTGATTGGATTGCAATAAACTTTGTTTGGCGAAAGGGCACAATGGTGTGGGAATGGGGGGGTGTCACCATCATAAAGGAAAGAGATGCATCAAAATAAAACATGGTCTCTCATCAGAGATTGATGAGGCGTGTGCGGTTTGGCTGACAAAATGATAATGGAAAATATGAGAATGGGGGTCTCCAAGAGACTGGTCTACGGGCACCGTGCCACGTTGATCTGGCCTCCCCCTGAGCCTGTGAGCGACGAAGCTACCACCGAGCCCACGACCTGAGCCTTCTGGAGCGTTACCGACGCTGCCGGGGCCAGAAGGGTACCTAGGAAGCAAGCATGAAAAGTGAGAGGTGTGGGAATGACCACGGAGAGGGAAAGCGGTACCAGGGAAGAGGAAGTTCTCGATGACGACCCGATCTGCCGAGCAGATGTTCCAGGTGATCAAGCCCTGAGGGATGGCCCCGGTATCGAAGAAGAAGTTGGAGAAGCGCGCGGTGCCGCTGCCCAACACGTTGATGATTCCGGACTGGGTCACGGAGGCATCGACGTTGGTGAGCCGCATGAAGCCTGTCCTCGACAGTGCTGCCACATCGATCGTGAACACCTGTAAGCACAGCCGGGAGTCAGCGCATGTAATAGCAATTGGAAATCGGAGATCATCGGGTAAGCACCTCGGTCTCGAGTCCCACGGCCCGTAGGCGCACGTCGCCGAAGATGTTCGTATCGGCCGGAGTGGCGTTGGTAAGGGCGCACAGCGAAGCGCTCACGCCAGTGAGGTTGGTCCGTACAGAGCTGAAGTCGATAGTCACATTGCTCACCTGCAACCACACCCCCCGCTGGTCAGCCAAGAGCAACGCTAAATTGCCATTAAAGCTTGCCCGTGAGCTGTACCACGACTCCGTTGCCCGATTGGAAGCTGGGCGGGCGAATGAGGTCGTTCTCGTTGGCGACAAGAAGGTTTCCGCAGAAGAGGTGGGTATCGACTACGTTGACCGGACCGTTGACGATCAGGGTGGCGCCCCGGCTGGCCTGGTCCGTGCACGGCGAGTTCTGGAAGAGGCCAAAGCTGCGAAGTCGTAGACCGCCGTTGACAGAAACTGCGCTCTCGAAGTCGCCGTTGACTAGGTCAATGGAGAAAGCGGTTGCATTGGAACCACCGTCGGCGTTCGATTCGTTGCCCAACACGAAAGCGCTGAAGCCGGCGGCTACCCCTAGCAGCGGCTGAGGGCAGATGGAGGCCAAGGGCGTCCCCGTGGGCAGGGCTGACGGCCCAGGAGTGGACAGGATGGGCGAGACAGAGGTCGAGGGCGACGAGGTGGGCGACGGCGTACGTGAAGGCGTGGGTGACGGCGTGGTCGAAGGGGTGGCCGAGCGGGAGGGCGATGGTGAGCGCGAAGGCGTCGAGGAAGGCGACGGGCTTCCTGAAGGAGTAGTGGAAGGTGTGAGCGAGGGCGAACTGGAGGCTGACGCAGTGGC